>JAEBDU010000106.1:209925-224113 GCA_016802625.1 Heliconius numata | reverse complement strand
CTCCAATTTATAACAGTAATGCTTGCAATCTGTCGTTAGCCGGCGTCATAACTCAGGCCGACAGTGTACACGGTTATGCTATGTTATACTTATAGTACTTTGTAGCCTTGTTTATCGTTATTGGGGTTTTTATTTTATCTTAATTCATTTAATTTGAACGAATAGGTTTTGTTTATTGGATTTATTTTTTTGTTTAGCTTGACGCTGTAGCCTGAGCAAAGCAGGGTAGGGGACTTAGTGTTAAGATACTCCGTTCCGATAAGGACACTTTCGTTCTCCACTTTTTGCTGAATTTTTGAGGCGTTCCCTGTTGAGTGCCGCAACTTTACATATTATAGCACTATGTTATTAAAATAAGTGTTTTCTTTTAAGTACTAATTTTAAATTAATTATAACTTCGTAGTAAATCATAAGGAAGTTATAATTCAAAATATTTATTTATTTTCTTAATTATATGTTTTTTCAATGATTAATATAATAAAAATAAATTTCCTCTATATCTCTAAATACACACAAAAATAGAATTTAAGAGCATGATTTTTTTCCGTATGTGTGCTATATAATTGCTTATTATGCTATAGAATTTAATGTCAAGACATCCCTTGACTGAACTGAATTCGAAACATTGCTTGTTAAGTTTCGAAAAAGTAGGAAAATAGTAATAATTCATACCTCTAAGCCGTGATCGAACTCACAACCACCGCGTTGACAGTCTGCAATATATTTTTATTTAAAATACAATATATTTTTATTTTTCATATCTTTAAACAAAACAAAAATATTGTTATGTGTCTTATTAATAATTCAAATTGCACACATATTCCTTGTGAAATATATTCATATAGCGAGTTATGGTTGAAATTACCACGCGTGGCCCATACATCGGGGTTGCCTTATTAAAGTTTAAAGGGCCACCCATTATTCATGAGTCTCGCTTGATTCTCCTCGAAATAGTTGTAATAAATTGAGAGAACTTTATTGCCTATTAAAATAAGTAATGAAAATGCGAGGACGCTATAGTTTCATTTGCTGTATTGTGCTTTTAAAAATATGACTTCACTTTTATTTTTGTATTGATGTATGTATTTTGTTTTACAGTTGCAATGCTTGTAGTGTTTCAATAAGCGCAGTAAAAAGAATATTTTTTTATTAATTTTTTTTCAGTTTGTTTTTGTTAATATTCCGGATTGGAAAAGGAAAAAACGGAACACATATCACTTCGTTGTCCATCTATCAAAACCAAATCATTTATCTCGACGTCACGTGGAGGTATCAGAATAAAATTAATTTTAAATTATTAAACACATTATATTATTTTTTATTGTTTTGTATTGTTAATTTTTCAAAATAAATAAATGAATAAACAAAAATGTAAATGTATTACAAAAAAAAAACAAAACACCAACTTTGCAAGCAATAAAAAAAGTGTAAAAGACAAGAAAAGAACTCTCAAAGACCGTACAACTTTACATAATTATTTCCAACTAATTCCTCCACTACAAAGAGTAACAAATCTAATTTGCAACGTTATTTACTATAAAAGTATTGCTACACTCGTGTTCCACCGATGGCTCTCATTTTCTGCAGTGTCTGCTTTAATTAGTACAAGGAGCTACTTATCGTTTGTTGGAGCTTAAGTAAGAGTCTACGTAGTGCTTACATTTCTAAATATGTTATTTGAAACAATGGAAATGTTTTGTTTTGTTTTGTTTATTTTCTTGTATATTTTCTTTTGAATTATTTTTGTGAGAAAATTAAATTTTAATTTTCTTACGAATCGTTATGCTTGTAATAAGTTCGAGAAAATATATTTTTTCAAAAGATCAGGTTCGTTTAATTATTGTTTTCGCATTCCACAAAATATAGGTAACGCAGTTGTAAGTTACATATAATGGTTGTCTGCCATACTATTATTTTTAAATACCTGAAAGTAGAACTTCTTATTAGTCCTAACTATTATTACTTTTGAAAACAAGTACGCCACTCAGCACGCAATGCCTTCAGTATTCGATAGACAGTGGAAAGCAGAATGTCTTGTCTCCCTTTACCTACTCTGCTATATGCGGGATACAGCGTGAAGCTGAAAAAGAAGATATACATATATACGCGTAATTTTTCAAAGGGTATTTTCCTATTTATATTTACATAAATTCTATAAGAATTTAAATATAATTCCAATCAAATAAATAATACAGACAATACCAAACGCAACAAAAGAATATTTTGATCGAATTACATATAATCCTGGAGTGATTCTCAATCACGGGCTCAATTAAGCAGGAAGCCATCGAAGCAATCCGTTGACTCCGAGGCACGCATTCAGCATTTCCAACAAATTAAACAGCACCTTAGCGAAACTATTTATAAAGATTCCGCCGAGGGTGGTCCTATTCAAGTGAAATTTGACGTGTGAGACCTTCGAATGAAACGATCTGGCCATTGTGAGGAACTCAGCGAACATGTCTACCTCATAACCTCTTCTTTATTATTCTTCGGTACGACTTCATTTTCTATTTGGAAATTCACATCGAGCTGATGGTGAATTGTTAGTTTTCTATCAAATAATATTAATAATAATAGGTGATATATAATAAAAATAATAGTACAATTTTATAGCGACATATTGAATATTATAAATAATGTAAATAATTAATATAAGAATATTATAAATAATTAATATGCTATGGCGAAAATTGACAAATTATTAAAAGACAATCGATTTCGCTATTCCATAAATATTTTTTTATTCGTCTTGTTTTATTCATAATGATGTAATGATAAATAATTATTACAAGAAAAATTGAAGTGAAAACAACCTTAAGAATTCTCATCCCTATTTCCCACTCCATATAAATACCGCGTCACACATGAAACCCATCGCACATCGTGTGAATAAAGAATACACATAAAACTCAAACACGGTCTTATATTACCAATTTACTTAGACATCTCGAGATATTCTGGTAATAGAAACATCCTACTGCCTCACAGAGATGGAGATGAAAATCGGGTGTCAAAATATACTGGCAATGTACTACAATCATGTCTCGCACGATCTCATTTATAAAGATTCGGAACGCATTTCCTGAATGAATACAATTTGACGACGAATGCGTTTCTGTATTCGCAATTTCAATGAGCGCTTGCTCGCTTGATTCGATCTTAATATCGCTATATTTTGTGGATCGGTGGAACGGCTTTGGTTATTACGTATTATTTTTCAATCTTCTTTTGGTTTTTGAAGCTTATGCTATCAATTTCGTTCATCATTTTACAAAATAAAATCATCTATCACGTATCTATCACACAACCCTGTTGAGGCAGGCAGGCAGAGGGAACCTAGTGTTCAGACACTCCGTTCCCCAATTTCCGCCGAACTCTGGAGGCATTGCGAGTCGAGCAGCGAAACTCAATGCCTAGCTTTGCCTCGACACCAGAGCAGAAAAGAAAGGAAAATATAGATTTAAATAAATATTTCATTTGCTCGAGTGAAGATTGAACCAACTACCAGTCGATTTGACAGTCACACTTTGTGGAACCACGACTGGTGCATATATCAGTACAAAGTAATAAATATATCAGTATAAAGTAATAAATAACAATATTTTATTCATAAACTCACATGAATCCAAATTATAAATTATATCAAAACGTAACCCCACAACAAATTGGCAAAGGGAATCGCAAAGTTATACAAAAGCCGTTCCTGTTACAGAATGGAGTGGATGACATACACTCATCGGATTAATGTCCATATTAGGCATGCATCAAAGAGCCCTACAGTATTGTGAAGTGCCCTCCTATGGTAGAACTCCGAACAATACGGCTAAATTATAAGCAATCGCTACCTTTGAGAACATCTTGACCTATTTCTGCTTATATTAAATTAAATTCGTATGCTATACATATAGAATAATTAAATTCAACAAAATTAGCACCAACATTTTTATATGGAGACTTCTAATGAAGAATAATAGTGGGTTAATAACATAGAATAATAAAGTAGTTTATTATAAAATTATAGTATAGATCAGAAGGATAAATGATCGAGCCATTAATCTACAGAATAAACAATTATATAGAAGAACCCCTATTTGTTCTCATTAATTATCTTTAAAGTTCACTGTATTTATCTGTGATTGACAACTTGCTTTGAAAGTCTTTTTTATATATTACGCTTCATATTAAATGTTTTTAATAGTTTTTTCTCGTATCTTCTGCGTATATGCGGAATCCAGAGAGAATACAGTGTTAAAACATTTCGCATATTAGGAGATGCCATAGAACGCTACGTTGTGACAACCTAATCCATGAGGAATAATATAATTTTATTTTTAAGAAAATTAAAGTTATTCCACACTAAGGAGAGAAAAATAATTTTTTAGACGCAATTTGAACGAAGGAACGACGGAAGCCGTCCAAACGCTCTGACCACTAAGCCATGTGTTCTCTGGACGGTTTCCAAGAAGCGCGGGTTCAAATCCCATTAGATTAAAATAGCTATTCGTTTCTAAAAAAGTATTATTTTACATATCTATATTATAGTACTACATCATATATGAAAATTCTCAAGTCAAATTACTAAATTTTATTTCATATAAGATTACTAAATTATAATTTTAATTTTAAACTACCATTTTAATATATTTTAATATCGTATATACTTATAATAACACATGTAGAACATATCGTATCGTGAGTGTTAAATGTATTGTTCATATTACTTATAATACCCGCACGCAAGAATAAAATCAATTGAAAAATACACAGTCCAACGTTAAAATGGCGCAAGCTAATTCATTAAGGCAAGAAGTGATAAAAGAACTAGAATTTTTACAATTAATGGGAGAAAAAATATTTCTTTATCCATTTGTAGATACAACGAAATTAAAAACAATTGGATACACTATTACTCATATGCTGGTTCTTTGTACTGCTTTTCAGCTTACCTTAACTCTTCTATCCAATGGTACTGATTGGTTGGAAATTATCAATGTTGCTCCAAATTTAGGAGTAGTTCTAATGACTACCATAAAATATATGAAAATTTATACCAACAGACAGTTTTACCATAAAATATTTAACCACTACCGCAATGACATGTGGAGCATTGTTGACATCAGTTCTGGGGAACAGCAGAAGATTATCAAGACGTACAAGAGGATATCTATGTTTATTAATAGATTTTTGCTTTACTACTCTATCCCTCTCATTCTAATTGTGAATTCCTTTCCATACTTAGTAATGGTATATGAAAGTCAAGTGAATGGATCTAATGAATATTTGTATCCGTTCGATGGTTGGTATCCATTTGACAAGGTGAAATGGTACGCCGCTGTCTATATATGGGAAAGTTGTATGACAGCTGTTGTTGTTTGTGTCTTTGGATTTTCTAATATGTTACATGGTTCTCTTATAATATTTATTTGCATGGAATTGAAAATTATTGGCAATAGACTAGAGAATCTTATAAATGATGAAGATGCGATTGCCATATTTGAAGATAATGGCGTACAAATTGTTCACCGTAAAATTCTTGCAAATTTGAAGATGTTGATAGCTAAGCATAGTTTTTTAACTAAGTAATTAATGATATAAAATATAAATATAAAATTAAGTTATATAAGAATAATAACAATAACAGTAAACTTTAACTTTTACAGAACATCGGCAAAACTTGACGCAGTACTGGGTGACGCAATGCTTCTTAACTATTCCCTCGGAGCTATATTCATTTGTTTAACAGCTTTCACATTCACTGTACTAAGATTGAACAAAATTAAGCTTATAATAATAATGCTTTTATTTTGCACTATTAAATTATTAATTTATTAATGGCTGAAATACGATTTTCTTATACTTTACTATAAGATAAATTAAAATGGATGTTCTACTTTTAGGTCGTGGATAACCTTTACAAATCGATACGATACTTTTTTATGTTCACCGCTTTACTTGTCGAAATATTTAATCAATGTCTATTTGGACAGATATTAAGTGATCACGTGAGTACCAAGTTCTATTATGTACAATGTACATAGATATTGTAACTCAACGCCGCACTTTGTTTCGGTACCAAAGCGGGGAAATGAAAATAGTAAATATTTAATTTATTCAAACGGAAATCGAACTCACAACCCGTCGCGTTTACAATCACACACTTATGCGACACGAATGACACGAATGACACGAACTCTTACTCAAATTAAAAAAAAACTCATTTTATTTGCATATATTATTTTCTTCATAAAATATTTACATTTTATTTCCAAATTAAAAGAGGTTACAAATAGAGATTATTATATGGTAAAGATTACTGAAAATTAAATTTCTACATTTTTACAGAGTGTTAATCTCACAAAATCCGTATACTACAGTAACTGGCCGTGCGCAACACCTGAAGTAAAAAAAATAATGCTAATGCTTATGGTGAGAACACAGAAACCATTTCAGCTCACTGCTAGAGGATATCTCACAATGAATATGTATACATTTAGCAGCGTAAGATTTTTTTAATAACGTTATTTATTTAATAAATTGATCACGGTTGTACTCGAAGGAATTGTATTTGTAAAACTACTATTTTTACTTAATTGGCCTGAACAGCACGGCCATGAGCTTCATTCTGTTAGATTGGCAAATCTTTAAATTGAAGAAATCTATCTATAATCTATCTATCCATAATCCATCTCTAAATTGATTGAGAAAAGTGGAGAACTAAACGCACAACCTGGCTTCTGTCTTATAAAGTGTGAAATATTTATTGTAGAGGTACTATATAAATAGCGAAATACATCTAACAATCGTAAACTTAGTTTTTTTAAATATCTTTAACATTACGTTTATTGTTTATACGTATAGGTTTATATTCACGTTTACGAATCTAATAACAAAATAAACAATTAAGACTACTAAACTATTTTTAAATATACTATCTAATATATATATATATTTGTAAGACAAAGCTTAAAGGAAATTTGCCCCAAAATGTTCACTAATTTTATTTCATGATTGATTTTATTAATTGTTCTATAACATAAAGTTACAAGACTAATATTACAAAGAATTAAATGATCCTACGAATAATAATCTTAATTCCTCAAAATTCTTACGATTAATTTAATATTTTCTTATTATAAACAGCTTAATTTTAGCTCTTTTTTTTTCTTTTCAGATTTGTAGTACATCTTATCGATGTTTTAACCTGCTAAGAACTATTTATTTGTAAATAAACAAAATTCTCTATTAATATTTAATTTAATATATGTAACAGTAAGTAATATTATGCACGATATTTTTTTGCCACAATATTATCAAACAAAGTTGAAAGAAACTTAAATTTTTTTCGAAGTACCTAAAACGTGAAGTTGTGTACTTATTTTTATAACTAAGGACTTTTGACTGTTCAAATTTACCTCACAAAAATTGAAAAGAATAAATTTACAAAAATTACCCTATGCATATGGAAACTGAAGGAGCTGAGTCTAACAATTGCTTTATTGAAGCCATTTCGCACTGATGCCGCACGCCAAGATACTTTCATTTTACATCTCGAAATCATATTGAGAGAATACTTATTATGTGCCTTTAGTCTTGTTTCAAATTTTTAGTGGATTTACTTTTGCCCAATAACTATGTAAAAGCTATGTAAAACATTTTAAAGTTAAATTAAAGTCAACCAAACATTTACTTATTAGATTTTAGCTACGATAACCAAATGATTAATATTATAATAAAATTCTTATTGTTTAAATACACACCTTAAATAAATTATTCAATTCTCACCAATTAATTTCCTTATCGAGCCACAAGAACATAACTAAAAAAAAATATTTAAAGTGTGTACGCTATAAATGTACCTACTTACTTTATCAAAATTTATTATCACGACAAGGGAACACGTGTATCTTTAATTATTATTTGTAATTTCTAATACGCTATTAATAAAAATATTGATATCATCACGACTTTGTGTGTTTTATTACATTTTTTTCATTTATAAACCACTGAAGGAGCAGCTATCGTTAGTCTTTGGACCCAACAGTAAGAAATATGGGACCAAAGCATCTAATAATACTTTTGTTATTAGTTGCACCTCTTGGGCTGTTGGCTCAAAAAGCAGGCCCAGGTTAATATAGTAAAAATATAAAAAGAAAATAAGATATTCCTTTTATTATTTTCGAAACATATTTAAAATTTTAATTTATATATTTTTTTTGTTACAGACGATGACGATGACAACGGACTTAACACGGCGACCGCCTCTGCTAGTGGTAACATATTTTTTTAAGTATAAATTTATTAATTATTGCAGGCCTGAACATTTTAATGCATTAGGATAAATGATAACTAAGTTTTAAATTATTTCTGCAAGATCTGGTTTTAATATTTCTATAATTTACCATTTAAAAAAAATGTATTGTTTAAATATATCGTAGAACTATTAATATAAACGACAAAAAGTTACGGTTTTTAAAACAACTCGTCTTGTTTTGTGATTGCACTTTAGTTTGTTGCTAATTTTTTTTTCTGTCTTGAAGCTAAAGCCAAAGGCAGTGGTTCTAGTGAAGCAGATGCTGACGCGAGTGGTAATTATTGTAATACTTATATTTTAATTTATTTTTTTACTTATTTAGAATTCTTACTTATACCTACAGATTCACAAAAAAAAAGAACTATTTATCAAATATGTAAATAATTTTAGCTTTGATCGACGACGACGGCGATAATGAAGCTGATGCTGATGCAAGTGGTAAGTTTTATTGTACCCATAAAATTTGTACCATAAAATCTAACTAAAATCTAGTAATTTTATCTTTTTAAGATAAAAGTAAAGGTAAATAAGTCAGTGAGGGACTTTTAGTAACTTTTATAAATTTTAGCTTCAACAGATGATGACGATGACGACGGCAGTAGTGACGCTGACGCTGACGCTGATGCGAGCGGTAAGATTCTCATTCTATCTAATCTATTTAAACAAACAAACGTGAAAAAAGGTAATGAGCTAATTTACCGTTTAATAAAATTATATAACTAAATAATTACCCTTATTGTAGCTTCGAAAGGAGGTAAAGGGTCAGCTGAAGCTAGTGCCAGCGCAAGTGGTAAGTGATTTTTGTTATTTTAATTAATATTGTAACATTTTGTTATCTATTTTATTATATTTTCTATACAGTTCTATGTTATTGTCTTTTCTAAGCTAAAAACAAAGGCAAAGGTTCCAGTGAAGCAGATGCTGATGCGAGTGGTAATATTTTTAATGATTATTTCTTAATTTCAAGAAAATCAGCTTCACGCTGTATCCCGCACACAGCAGGCTAGGCAGAGGGAACCTAGTGTTAAGACACTTCGTTCTCCACTTTTTGCCGAATTGCATGTTGAGTGGCAGAACTCAACGCCGCGCGAACGACACCAGAGCGAAGAAATGGTAGTATAAACATATA
Organism: Heliconius numata; assembly: GCA_016802625.1. NCBI lineage: Eukaryota > Metazoa > Arthropoda > Insecta > Lepidoptera > Nymphalidae > Heliconius > Heliconius numata. The sequence goes on along the minus strand of JAEBDU010000106.1, from coordinate 214,670 downwards.
AAAATTTCACTCCTTCGAGTGGGGATCGAACCCACAACCGTCGCGTTACAGTCACCCCCTTGTGCCGCTGCGCCACGACGGCCTTATTACGACAGTCGGCATATTTCTTAATTAGGGTTGAAGTAATACACAAATCTTTTTCACTGAATATTTCAAGTCAAATTATTCAATCAACACATTAAAAAGTCAATCAAAAAAATTATATTCAATCAACAGCCACAAATGATGACGATGATGACGACGACGATGATAGCGGCAGTGAAGCTGATGCTGCTGCTATAGGTAAAACTAAAAGTTACTTCTTTTCTTCTTAATAAAATATGAATTCCAACTCGAATTTCACAAACCAAGAAAACTAATTTTATTTGACGTTATTACAGCTTCTAAAGGGGGTAAAGGTTCAGCAGAGGCTAGCGCCAGCGCGAGTGGTGGGTTAATTATACATTTAAATCTAATTATTTTTACATTATTAAAAAAAAAGAAAATAGAAAAAGCCAAATCAATTCTTTTTTAATATAAATTAGACATTAGTTTTGTATTAATAACTATATATTTTTTCTAAGCCAAAAACAAAGGCAAAGGTTCTAGTGAAGCAGATGCTGATGCGAGTGGTAATTATCCTATAATTTATTTATAATTTTGGATATATATTGATATACCTATTTCAATTTAACTCGTTATGTTAAATCGATTCCATTAAATTTCTCAATCAACACTCCAGTAATAATATCTACTTTAAAAAATAAAATAACACTGAATTCAAAATTATACTTAAAAATATATTTTTTTAACAAAAATTAAATTGTAAAATATAATACTTTAATTAGATCAAAGTTAACAGATAATGAGTAAAATTAATAAAATTTATATATATTTAATCAACTTCACGCCAGTATATTGTAGCAGTATATAATATAGTATAGTATATAATATATATTATATACTACTGTATTTGTCCGCGTTGTATGACTATACTATACTATACTACGCTATATGTGACTCTATGTTTTTTTTCACTTCACTTTACGTGACTACTACTACTACTACTACTACTACTAGTAGTACTATTTTTGGTATCGGTGCCAACATTGATATTTTTAAAATTAAGTTTTTTTAGATTTTGCTATTTGCAGCATATGATGCTTCATAGCGAACTGCTGTTAGCTCTTAATATTATTTATGAAAGTTAAAAGTTGAGTTTTTATTCATCATCAGTTTAATAATGTCATCATTTAATGACTTTATATAAATTCATTTATTTGATTTAATTTTTATTCCACTTAATGAAACCCATGAGAAATAACGCTCTTTCAGATAAAAAATAAAATCTTTTTACATTTATCGGAGATACTAACAAATCACAAAAATAATATATTTAACAAATATAGAAATCGCTCCTTTTTGAAAAAAAAACCCGGCTTAAAAATAAAAAAATTGCAGCCTCAAATACTGACGACGATGACGACGACGATGATAGCGACAGTGAAGCTGATGCTGCTGCTACTGGTAAAAACAATAGTAAATTCTTCTATTTACACAATAATCATATTTTTTTTCTGTATGTCCAAAACTAACGACTATGAGCTAACTAGTTAACCTCATTGTAGCTTCAAAAGGAGGTAAAGGCTCAGCTGAAGCTAGCGCCAGTGCAAGTGGTACGTCAATAAACTATTTCAATTTCAATTATTTTTGCAATATGAGATATTATTGATATTTTTTCCTATTTAATTTATTTATACAATAAAAACAAAAACTTGATGAAGGTATGGTACTTCTAATTGCTCCTTTTTCTTTTCTAAGCCAAAAACAAAGGCAAAGGTTCCAGTGCAGCAGATGCTGATGCAAGTGGTAATTGTTGTAACATTTATTTCTTAATTTAAATTAATAAAGAATACTTAGATACCTACTTCAATTTATTTCGTTATAATTGTCATTCCCATCAAATACTTCATTAAAATTACATTCATTTAAATTACAAAACTTAAAAATAATTTACAGCCTCAAATGATGACGATGATGACGACGATGATAATAGCGATAGTGAAGCTGAGGCTGCTGCGACTGGTAAGATATTTTGTAGTAACTGCTTATATTTATAAAAAAATAATTCTTTAAATATTCCCCACTTGTCAAAAGAAAAGAGAACTAACAAGTTGACCTTTTTTGTAGCTTCAAAGGGAGCTAAAGGCTCAGCTGAAGCTAGCGCCAGCGCGAGTGGTACGTAAATTAACTAATACTGAATCCAATCACTTGTTTTTCTATTAATTTTGTTTATAATATAATAAAATTAATGAGGCCAGTCGTGGCGCAAGCTGACAAGTGATTAACCGTAAACGCGAGTTTTTGAAAATATATGTATATTTTTATTTCTTCGCCGTGGTATTGAGATAAGGTGCGGCATTGTGTTCCATTGGTTCCTCCAGAATTCGGCGATAACTAGGGAACGGAGTGTCTTAATACGAGGTTCCCACTACCTACCCTGCTGTGTGCAAGATACAGCGTGAAGCTGATTTGCTTATAATAAAACGAAAGATTGGACAAATGGTTTTGTATTAATATGAGTATTTTTTTAAGCTAAAAACAAAGGCAAAGGTTCCAGTGAAGCAGATGCTGATGCAAGTGGTAATTATCTAATATTTATTTGTATACCTTTATATACCTACTTCAATTTAATTCGTAATGTTAAGTCAAGTCCATCAAATCACTCAATCAACTTTCCAATTATAATATTTTAAAAAATGAAATAAAATTATGTTTATAAAAATAAATAAATGTAATTTAAACATAAATTCAATTGTAGAGAGTAATATTTTCAATGATTCAAAATTAAGAAAATTAAAGAAATATTAGTGAAATGTGATGCATATATGTGTATTTTTGAAATTAAGTGTTGTAGATTGTTTTACTTACATCGTATTACGTAATTACTTAAAAACACTGGCACTGGCTAACAATATTTTGCGGCGTCTCATTTTGGTGGCTAACAATATTAAAAAACAAATATTAAATTTTAATTTCAAATTATGATTTGCTGTTGTTAAATAGACTACTTTAAAAATAAATATTATAACGTACCTCCTAATCGTTGAGGAGTTGAGTATTCTTTCATCATCAACTCAATAATGTCATCATAATATTATCTCTCAGGCCATCGTGTTTTAGCGGCACAAGAGTGTGACTGTAACGCGACGGTTGTGGGTCCGACCCCCACTTGAAGTAGTGAAATATTTATTTACATTTATATTTTTATTTCTTCGCTCTGGTGTCGAGAAAAGAGCGGCGTTGAGTTCCGGCATTCAACACGTAATGCGTCCAGAATTCGGCGGAAAATGAGGAACGGAGTGTCTCAACAGTATGTTCCCTCTGCCTATCCTCCTGCGTGCGGGATACAGCGTGCACCTGATTTATTTATTTTTTATTTTATTATATTATGTTGACTACAAAAAGTAAAAATATCATTAGAAATTATATGAAACTTACAATAGATGGCTATAAATTTTGTGAGTTTCTCTCGATTTCCATGTGATTTTATCATCAGATTTAGACTTGATGGTGATGGAACCAGTGAAAACTATGCTTCCTTCAGATAAAAAAACAAATACGGTCCACAAATGACGTAGAAATTAACGAACCTGAAAAACGTTAACAAATATAAAATTTCCTCCTTTTTAAAAAAAAACAATCAGTTAAAAATTTTACAAATTGCAGCCTCAAATGCTGACGACGATGATGACGATGATGATAGTGACAGTGAAGCTGAGGCTGCTGCTAATGGTAATATTTATAGAAAAATCTTTTATTTATAAAATAACCATCATTTGAATTTTGTAAGTTTGTCCAAAACAAAGATAACTAGTTCACCTTGTTGTAGCCTCAAAAGGAGGAAAAGGCTCAGCTGAAGCTAGCGCCAGCGCAAGTGGTATGTTAATAAAATATTTCAGTTTCAATTATTTTCGCAATATGAGACATTATTGATATATTTTCCCATTTTTTTATAAATTAAAAACGAAAATGAATAAAGGGTATTGTACTTCTTACTGCTTTTTTTTTCTAAGCTAAAAACAAAGGCAAAGGTTCCAGTGAAGCAGATGCCGATGCAAGTGGTAATTATTGTAATATTTATTTCTTAATTTAAATTAATAATGAATACTTAGATACCTACTTCAATTTATTTCGTTATAATTGTCATTTCCATCAAATACTTCATTAAAATTACATTCATTTAAATTACAAAACTTAAAAATAATTTACAGCCTCAAATGATGACGATGATGACGACGACGATGACAGCGACAGTGAAGCTGAGGCCGCTGCTACTGGTAAGATTTGTAGTAACTTCTTATATTTATAAAAAATAATTACTTTAAATATTCCCCATCTATCAAAAGCAAAGAGAACTAACAAGTTGACCATTTTTGTAGCTTCAAAGGGAGCTAAAGGCTCAGCTGACGCTAGCGCCAGTGCGAGTGGTACGTCAATTAACTAATTAAATTCAATTATACTTGCATTGTTGAAACATTTTAGTTGCTTTTCAATTAATTTTGTATTTAATAAAATAGGGAAACGTGATATAAAAATGAACTTGTTTTAATATCTTAATTTTTTTAAGCCAAAAATAAAGGCAAAGGTTCCAGTGAAGCAGATGCAGATGCAAATGGTAATTGCTGTAACATTTATTTTTTAATTTAGATAAATAAAAAATACTTAGATACCTACTTCAATTTATTTCGTTATAATTGTCATTT
>JAEBDU010000106.1:1831-209915 GCA_016802625.1 Heliconius numata | reverse complement strand
TTTTTTTAAGCCAAAAATAAAGGCAAAGGTTCCAGTGAAGCAGATGCTGATGCAAGTGGTAATTGTCAAAAGTTTTTGTTAATTTGGTTAAGAGATAGTATTTATATCATTTAAATTTATTATATTTAATCAATGGCAATAATTTATTCAGACTTTGTTTCAATTATAAAAAATTATAGCTTCAAATGATGACGACGACGATGACGGTGATAGCGATGCTGAAGCTGATGCCGATGCTAGTGGTAAGATTAATGATTTAGATTCAGTGATAATAGTCTCAATGTATAAATATTTGTAACACGAATATTTATACATTGAGGCCATCGTGCTGCAAAGGTGTGAATGTAACACGACGGTTGTGGGTTCGATCCCAACTCGAGGAAATAGAATATTTATTTACATTTATATTTTCATTTCTTCGTTCTGGTGTCGAGGCAAAGAGTGGCGTTGAGTTCCACCACTCAACACGCAATGCCTCGAGAATTCGGTGGAAAGTGGGGAATGAACGAAGTGTCTTAACACTAGGTTCCCTCTGCCTAACGAGCTATGTGTGGGAAACTGATTTATTTATGATTTTTTGTAAGCTTATATAAAATATCTAGGTATATGGTTTGACTCGTAAGAGAATATCACTGTGATATAAAACACTTAACATTTTCAAAAATGTAAGATCCGTAATGGAAGTTTCTACGTTAAAGAGTATACATTTTGCGCTCGTGGAATCGATTTTGTCTTACTGTATCATTGGTTTGAGAGGTACAGAAAAGTTTAAATACTCTGTTTAGAGCGGGCTCACAGGTCTCTACTAAAGGATATGTTGTATAAGCCTTTATTTTTCTCGAGTACTGATTTGTACTTCGTAATAAGTGACGTTCTTTCAATGAGAAGCTATGTTTACTGCAAACAATTCAACGCAAGCACTTACAGACACACCTTTTAATAATGAATTAATCTATATATATAAAAGGACTTGTCCTCACTGACTGAGATAAGACGCACGCATGTAATGTAAAATTTGGAGAGATGTTTACTTTCGTAATCTGGACATCCACTAAGAAGGGATGTTGAAAAATTTTTACCTTAAAGGGGTGAAATAGGGAATGAAAGTTTGTATGGAAAAAAATTTTAATCGGCACCGATTTTTATAAAATTTGAAATTTAGATTTCTAAAAGTATTTAATTGAATACGTGTTTCATCGTTTTCTAGAATTCACCCCCTAAGGGTGCAAATACGGGGTTGAAAGTTTGTATGGAAAAATTTTTAAACCACCACCGATTTTAATAAACTATTAAATTTAGACTCTTAAAAATATTTCATTAAACACATATTTCGTGGTTTATTAGAATTCACCCCTAAATAAGCAAGCGAAGCTGCGCGCGTCCGCTAGTTAACAATAAACGTAGATCACATTTGCTTTGCAAGACTTATTCTAATAGGTTAGCTGTAATGAGGTAAACAAGAATCTCAAATTATATCCTCACTCTCTCAGAGATTATTAGCCAAAATATATTTGATCCTTCAATTTAAGGCTTAATTTTCTTTAATGCAGCGAGATCTAAAGGACGCGGAAAATCTTCATCAAGCGCATCAGCGTCAGGTAACACAGTAATTATGTAAATTCAATGGAAATTTTAAAATTTTATTCTTTGATAATATCATAATATATTACTATCTTACAGCCCGAGCATCAATAAACAAGGGTTCCAAGTCACCTGGAAAGAGTCCTTCTAAAAATCCTAGTGGACCAGGTAGTGCCCCTGGTGGCTCTAATAGTCCTGGTGGCTCTAATAATCCTGGTTCTAACAGTCCTGGAGGATCAAATACGCCTGGTGGCTCTAACAGTCCTGGCGGCTCCAATAATCCTGGTTCTAACAGTCCTGGAGGATCAAATACGCCTGGTGGTTCAAATACTCCTGGCTCTAACAGCCCTGGTGGCTCCAACAACCCTGGCTCTAACAGCCCTGGTGGCTCCAACAACCCTGGCTCTAACAGCCCTGGCGGCTCCAATAACCCTGGTTCTAACAGTCCTGGAGGATCAAATACTCCTGGTGGCTCTAACAGCCCTGGTGGCTCCAATAACCCTGGCTCTAACAGTCCTGGAGGATCAAATAATCCTGGTGGCTCCAATAATCCTGGCTCTAACAGCCCTGGTGGCTCCAATAACCCTGGCTCTAACAGTCCTGGAGGATCAAATAGTCCTGGAGGCTCGAACAGTCCTGGTGGCTCTAATGGCCCTGGTAGTAAAGAATGTAAGCCTATTATCATATATCGACCTGCACCGCGAAGGAATAAAAATAGAGGCTATGTCTTAGTGCCGGAACTCAGTATTACGGAATCTAAAGAAAAAGGTAAATAAATAATTGACAATTATTTATAGATGTCATGTCATGTTTTGCTTAATGTTTCAGTTAATGAACAAGCTTAATTAAATTCAAACTTGATTTATGACAAATACATGTTAGGATGTTAAAAATATAAAAATCACTTACAGGAGGCCAGCGCCGAGACGATGACGATGAGTATTCGGGCTACAGATCTCGTGCAGGATTGTGTCCATGCCCACCCAAAAGTAAATGATTTTTGCGTTCATATTATGTCTGTTTATAGAAAATGATTTTTACTAATACAATTTACTTTGGTACCAGAGCGAAGAAATTAAAATATTAATAAATAAGTAATCGGTATGGGAATCGAACCCACGACTAACGTGTTAGTCACTTAATTGTGCCCCTGTGCCACCACGGCCGGAATCTTTGTTAGGATAACATAGAAAAACATAGCATTATTTTGTTTTTATTATGCACATAAATGAAGGGTTGCATTCTATATAGTGAAATTAAAGAGATTGCCGTGCATTTTCTAAATATATTTATTTCACAAATTAAAATATATATCATTATCATATTTAACTTTTTAAACTTTTATCTGTTTCAGGTCAACGATATGATTTCATAATTTAGATTTACGCGAAATATTATTAATATTTCATCGACTTTGGCAAGAAACTGGAATTCGCAAAATATTATTAAAAAATTACATATATATATTTATGTATTCTAATATTGGTTGTTCATTTAATATATTATAATTAGCAAGCTGAGCGCTGTGTTTTATTTTATTATAGATTTCTTATAAGTTTATTTGATCATGGGCATTAAGGAAATAAAGATTGAAAAAAGATTAAAAAACTTTATATATTTTCACAAACCTAAACAAAAACAAAAATTTAAAAAAAATATTTCAGTCACTACTAAATAAAGAAGTTGTAAATAAAATAAAAAAATATTGATAAATAATATATTTATTAAGATATATTACTATTTCACTTATAACTGCAGGTATCTGTTTTTGTGATGAAACTTATTTTTAAGAATGATACATTATAGTAGAATATCACTGCAATCACCTTTAAATAAATTTATGGTAATCTCTCAGTTTGCCGCAACTGCAGGGTTGCCTAGTTTAAGCAGCTCACTTGATGTTAATAATTTGCACTCATATGTTTTTTTAGTGAATTATATACCAAATTTTTTTCTCAACACTATAACACATGGGTGACAAGAAAATAACTGCCTCAAGTAAAGGTTGCCATCATTTGAAATATTTTATTCCGGTTCCGATAGACTATGAGAATAGACATTTGTAAGCATTTATTTAACTAGAAAATTTAGTCGTTTCGTTAATTATAATCAACCTATTAAAATCTGTTATTTTTGGAGTCGGTGCTAAGTTTTAATTTTTTCGTGTGTTTTTCGTTCGATTTATTGTTATTATTTTCCTTAGCTGATACTTACTTTAAATGCATTAAAAAATATATATGAGATTTTCAATAAACAATTGTTTATTTTTAGATTAAATGTTCATATAAACAAATAAATGAGTAAAATACTAGCTTAAGTTAATTAACCACAAAATAGACTTGTCATGGCGCAGAGGACAAAGTCCGGATGAAAAACCGACTGGTTGTGGGTTCGAATCCCTACTCGAGGAGAAAGCAATTTAGATAAAAATGATAAAAAATCTTTTTTCTTTTCATTTTTAGCTAAATTGCTTTTGTTTTAATTGTATTAGACTTTTATAGTATAATTAACACTGTGCTTTCATATAAAGTAGTGATGACAAAAAATCCTTATACGTTTTAAGGCACTTTTCAGTCTGTAATTTGCCAAATACCTGAGAACCAAAAAGCAAATCAAAACTAAACAAAAATATTTTCTAACATAGCATAAATGTTAGAAAATATTTTTTTACCAAATAGCAAACATAAAAAAAACAAAAATCTACTTCTGAACTTGAAACTTAAAAATTCTAAGTTTAGCCTAATACTCGTATGCATAAAATTAATTTTATAAATTTTTGTCTTACATACTGCGGTCAATATTTAAAACAAAATAACTCATATCAATAAGTGAATAAGGTTCACTTCAAACTAGACTATTCTAACTAAAATCAGATTTCCTCGCACAAAATTGGAGAAAATCTACGAGCATCACAACAAGCAAGCAAGGAAGGAAGCAAGCAAGCATGGGAACTCGCTGCGTTGCATTGAAAGTATATTAATGTAGTGGCTCAGCGGGATCAAATGGATGGATATTGTGGGTGCATTTGACCAGTGCATCAGTGAACATGGCACTGGATCGGATTTCAGAGCTTGAAATTCAGTTGGAGGAAGTCAAAGCATCAAATCGAAATCAAAGAACTTATTATGTCTGAAATCTACATTTAATTAGCAAAAGAAAGTAAAGAATCGAAAAAAATCTCATGTTTAACGCGTGTTAGAGTAGATACTCCGCTTAAGTAAGCATAGTGTAGGACGCCCAGCAGCACGATGGACACATGATTTAAGGAAGGTGGGTACCATCGGATGGGGGGATGCCTATGTCTAGCAGTGGACGACAATAGGTTGAGAAAAAAATTGAATTCAGTACCAATACAATTGTGAAGGTCTACAGTAAATAAAATATCACCAAGTTTAAATTTTAGTAATATGGATTGAATACGTTTCATAAGCATAAATTTATAATTTGTCACGATATATACCTTAACATTGAAAATAATATATTTTTACAATTAAAATATTTTTATTTAGTCTTAATTATATTTATGCTGCACGATAAAATCATTACATGTTTTTTTATTATGAGAAAATAGCTTCGTATATACGTATATAAATAATCGTGAAAAGTATAATACATAATCAAAATTAATTAATAATTTGCAAAGGGAAAACGAAAATGAATACGAAACTCCTCGTGACAAGTATTTTAATACTGTATATTATAAATTTTGTAAATTCTACAGGTAAGTAAAATGTTTCATTACTAATTCGTATTAAATAAATTACAGTTATTAAAGAAATTTAAGAATGATCTTTCAGTAAATGTGACATTTTTTTCTTTCAATAGCCAGATTAAATTTAGTAATATTGCTCTCCTAAACTCTCTAATCTACTTAGAAATGTAACTATAGAAATGTAGTGGAGCACTCATAGTTTTTTTGGGCATTGCTATTGGACAAAGTTGCGGGCGATGTTTTTTTTTATTAAAATATTTACTTAAGTAATTATTTATATTTACCTTGTTCTTTTTTCATATATACAGTTTTACCTTATGGTTACAATAACAATTTTGGGCTTCCTAACTTTGGGTTCCCGAGCAGCGCTTCTGGAGGAGCTGTGGGAGGTCGAATACCACAAGCCAATGGAGCAGCCAATTCAGGCGGTTATGGACCATCTATAAATGGTATAAAATTACAACTAATTAGAAATTACTTTGGTCAGTAAGCGCGTAGTCGGTAATATTGGGTAATGATTTTAAAGAATGCTACAATTCTATATGCCTACATATAAGGCTCGAACAACAACAACATTCGAAGGCGAGACAAGACGAGAGGAAATAATATGCAGGGTGAAAGAGGCAGCGCTCCTTTTACTGAAACTGCATATAGGGTAGAATATTTCAAACCCAGAATTTAAAAAAAATATCAAGGTACCTCAACAGTTTGGACATAGGATTTTTTTTTCATTTTACGCTTTTTATCCATACCTGTATTTCGTGTGACGCACACATTCGTACGCGACGTTGCCGCTTTGACAGGTAAGTGTATGCGTGCCTATGTTATACTTTACAAATGGCGTTTTATTTTAAAACGATAATTTTATTATTTATTTTGTTTGAAAAAATAACTTTTTCATTTTTAGGAATTATTTTTTCTGAATTATATTAGGCTTTTATGGGGTAGTTAAAACTGTGGTTTCATTTAAAGTGGTGCTGACAATTCCACCCTGTATATTTAATTAAAAAATAACATTTTTTATTGTTCTTAGTCAATCCTGTTAACAATGCACAATCAGAAAGCGGGGCCTACCCGTCAAACACTCAGCAAGCTAATGCCGGAGGTGCAGGACTACTAGGAAGAGGACTTGGAGGAGGTTTCTTAGGCAGGGGATTAGGATGCGGCCTCGGATTTGTTAGTCCTTAATTAAAAGACAATAGATTATTCATTACACACGTCTAAAATTAAGTTAAAAAATAATTAGTAAGATCTATCTAATGACACCCCACATGCCCGGTATGCTCTCTTTTTTTCATCACTCAGTTGTAAGTGCTATGTTTAAAAATTTTTTGTGTTGTCCTTAATATTATGTTATCCTTAATGTTTTCAAAATTATACTACATAATTTTGTAACGGTTTATTTTGTAACGGCTGGTGGACGGACAGACATACAGGTTGAACCAAAAAAACAACGCAGTTAGATAGTTCTACGACTGATGATAGTGTTGATTTAATTAAAATAGCTCTATTACTATTTTAATATTCTTAAAAATAGTTCTTTTACATATTTTACTCGAATAAGAGATAACGCGAGGACATTCGTGGTGCAGAGCCACAAGTGTTGTGAATGTAAACGTGACTGGTTGTGGGTTCGATCCACACTCGAGGAAATGAAATATTTGTTTAAATTTATATTTTTAATCGAGGCAAAGCGCGGCGCCGAGTTCGGCCACGCGACATATTTTCATGTCATGATTTACTTCTCCCTATAATTTTATTTATAATTCTCCAGATATCTTTTTGTATTTCTTACAGAACTGCTGAAGGCAGCAGGTGCAATATCTAATGTTAGCTTAGATCCAGCTGATATTATATGGTATAAATATTATTACAAGGACAATATACCAATAATGTAAACAATGTTGTAATTATTTTCTAAATCCCCAAAATGCGTACTCTAAACTTAAATACCCTAATATGAACAACGATTATAACGATTATATATGTTATAATTAAATTATGACATATTATACACGATATATCATTTTAGTATTGACCAGTGGCGTAGCTAGGGTATTTGCTGCCCGGTGCGGCTTAGGGGACTTGATGCCCCTTTCCTGTTGATGAGTTCTAAAAAAAAAAAAGGTGATCATCGACGATGACTTCTAAAATAAAAAAAAACAAACTTATCGTCGTCGTCAAACTTTGATCCCTCTTTTCTCTTGATGAGTTCTAAAAAAAAAAGTGATCGTCAATTGACTTCTAAAAAAACGTGATCATCAACGTTGAGTTCTAAAAAAAAACGTAATCATCGACGTTGACTTCTAAAAAAACGTGATCGTACGAGTTGAGTTCTAAAAAAAAAAAAAACGTAATCGTCGACGTTCACTTCTAAAAAAACGTGATCGTAGACGTTGAGTTCTAAAAAAAACAAAGTGATCGTCGACTTTGATGCCCCTTTCCTTTTGATGCCCGGTGCGGCTTAAAAGACTTGATGCCCTTTAAAATGGTATAAGGTCTAAAAAACAAAGAAAAAAACACACTAATCGTCGACTTTGATGCCCTTTTCCTTTTGATGCCCGGTGCGACCGCCCCGCTCGCACCCCCCTAGCTACGCCACTGGTATTGACAAGAAGTTATCATAATATTTAATGATATATGTTATAAGTTATATTATTTATATATATTCAGTATGCTTAATATACACATATTAAGCATACTGAAGTCTTTAAATAACATTTGAAATGACATTCCCAAGGTTAAACGACATTCTAAATAATAGTTTTTGAACAAATAACAGTCATCGGTAATAGAAAATATATAAAAATAATAATAATAGCCATATAAAGAAATTATAATTAAATTTCAAAGTTAATACGAGCGAAACGATTACAAAGTAATACGAACGTTAATGCTACACATATATGCTTTATATAAGGCATTTATTTAGAGTACTGTCGAGAAATAGAAACAATGGAAAAAATGGTTAAACATTCTAATCTCAGAAATAACTGGTTCAAGTAAAACAATATTTTTTGTATTCAAGGCTGTAAGCTATGTTATATCACGCTAAGACTAGTAGAGTGGATTAACAATATAAAGTGTATCTCAAAATAATTAATAAAGTACTCAACTTTAGGGTAATGTGAAATTTCAGCAGGGAAGGCCCGATTGATCATCATGAAAGTGAATCGTGAAGTAATCCTTTTTTTTAAAGCTGTAATTTCGATATACACCTAAGTAAGCCTAACAAAATTAACAAAAAAGTTATTAAATAAAGTAAAAAACAAACATAAACATAAACGTTTTCTTACTTGTAGTATATTTGGAGTAATTATACTAGGACTGCCTCTGTTCACCTAGTAATTGGAAATCATGGAGTACCTTTTTTTAGCCACACGTCATATCCTGTACACAGTGTTTTGGACCTCAATGTCAAGCTTTGCTGTCGAGGCAAAGTAACGTCAAGTTCAATATTAAATATTTCATATTCTCGAGTGGGGAACGACTGGCCCGTATGACATAAAACAATTCTAAGTTTGTCACTACAACAATTTAAAGTAATTGTAAAAACAATACTAACAAGAAAAGCTATTATTACACTGTTCTAGAACATTTATTTACACGATAAAGCTACAATGGGTAAAAAAAGTATTTGCACACCCTAATTTTTTGAAGTTACGTCTACAAAAAAACAGAATGCTTTTAGTTAATTATTGTATTTAATAGCTTAATCTATATATATTTCGAATTGGTTAACAAAATTTCTTAGAGAATATAAATGAAAAAATGAGACGGTATAAACACATATTTTAAAGTCAAATAAGTATTTGCACACCAACCGGCTTGTACGTATTTTGTAAAAAAATATCAATAATAAATTAAAGAAAAGACACTTAATATTTTGTGTTTCCATTAGCATCAATGATGGCTTGCAATCTCCTTGGCATCGATTCCAATAATTTAGACGTTGTTTAAATCGAGATTTGAGCCCATTTCTTCACCAAAGCACGCTTCAAATAATTTTTATTTAAAAATTTAATTTTCCTTTCATTTCTTCTTCATAGCTGTATGCTCAGGATCATTGTCCTACTGAAAGTGGTATGTCTCACTTACGCCTAATTTTGATGCGCTGCAAGATAAAATATCGCGCAACACTTTAACGTAATCTACTGCCTTCATTATTCCTTCGATAAAAGCAAAGTTTCCGACACCATTTGCCGTCATGCAGCCTCAAACCATCACATGACCACCGCCGTGTTTGACTGTACTATGCACATGTATGCAGTTCAGTATTTGGCTGGCGCCACACAAATCCTTGTCTGTCCGATCCAAAAAGACAAAATTTGCTTTCGTCAGAAAAAAATAAAATTGTTGCAAAATTGTAAAGGCGTATTTACGTATTCTTTCGCGAAAGTTAGTCTTTTTGTTATATTGGCCTCACTTATGAAAAATTTTTTTCCTCGCTGCTCTACTGCGATGACCACCATAACCCAGTACGTTTCTTACAGTTGGGGCACAGACAACCTTACCTGAACTTGACGAGATGTCATAAGACACATGATATAAAGAATATTTTGAATTTAAATTGACATCACCCGTTCTCCCTTATAAATACTAACAACTTAATTAACAACTCTTCATTAACATTAAAGTAGGACTTTTTCTTTTGACGTTTTTTTTTTAATTTCACATTTTAATAGGACATACTCGTATATATAAAATCGAAAGGTCACTCACTCATCACGAAATCTCAGAAACTACAAGTGCTAGGAATCTCAAATTTTGCATAGGAGTTACTTATAGGACGTAGGTGCTCGCTAAGACGGGAATTTGCAATTTTCGATTTCTAAGGGGTTATTTTTGGGGTCGAAAGTTTGTATGAAACTTCGTTACTACAAATGCAAGGAGTCTCAAATTTTGCTTAAACGTCACTAGGACGTAGTCATGGAGATAGAAATTAATAATAACATAGTTCACGCGGGTGAAACCGCGAGCGGGCCGCTAGTTAAATAATAAAGCTTAGTAATATTAATAAAATTGTCTATTTATAGAAAATCATCGTGGTACAGTGGGTCGACTTCCGATTGTAAAAGTGATGTTTGTTGGTCCAAACCACTTTGGAGTTTGAATTAAATAAAAAAAGCAGTTGTGTTGCCCTCAACAACAAAAATTTTCTCGAACTTTGGTGGAAAGTGGAAAACAGAGTGCCTTGACACTAGGTTCTTCCTATCTATAGAACAATATGCGCTTTTTGCTATATCTTTCAAACGAATTTTTTTTTATAGGTTTCGCGTGTTAATATAATTCAAAGTTTAATGCCACTAATTCTAAATTTAATGTTATAATATTAATTATACCTCACGATCCAAATTTAATAATTTTACTAAACTATTAAACAGAGTATAAAAGCGAAACAATTTGGCTTATAATTCACATTTATTTTTTTTCTATTATCAATACAAACATTAAACTAAAATGAAATTCTTGGTGTTCAGTATTGTTTTACTATATTTAATCGCAATAGGCAGCTGCTGTAAGTGAAAATTTATAATTATTTTATTTTAATATTTATTTTAATAAATAATAAGAATTTATTTCTAATATTTTTATTTTAGATGTGCCTTTTGGTATTGGCCCAAATTCTGCTAATGGAGGAGCCATCGGTGGGCCAACGCCTCAAGCCAGTGGATCCGCCACTTCTAGAGGCCTGGGACCATCAATAAATGGTTTTAGCACTCATATTTTAATATTAATCTATACTAATATAATAAAGCGGAAGAGTTTGTTTGTTTGTTTGTTTGAACGCTAAGATCTCTGGATCTACCGGTCCGATTTGCTTAATAACATTACATTATACATATAAACTAATATGTTTTAAAGTACTTTCTAATTTGACATGCAATTTATTCTGCCATGTCGTCAACAACCGTCATCGCTACGCAACCGTTACCGCGACATTCTGATATTCATAATTTTGAAAATAAATATAATACTCACTTTTAGCATTTTATCTAGATTGAAAGTATACTTAGTTTACTGTATAAAATTCTAATAAATAATTAAGGAGATGTCACTGATTCGAAATGACTGAATGACTAGCCTACGGGCAGCATAGTATGAGTATGATCGACGCGAAAATATTCTTATAGTTCAAGCAGGCGTAGCCGCGTCCGGGTCCACTAGTGTTTATATAATTTTAATGTTTTCACCATGTTTTGTGTTTTCTGTCCTAAGTTAATCCGGTTAACAATGCGGTGTCTCGGAGCAACGCTAACCCTAGCAGCTACCAACAGGCCTCTCTCACACCTGGATTTGATTCCTTTAGATGTGGATATGGTCTCGTAAGATGAAACTTTATATCTACATTTGATATACTTAGCAGAATGTTTTCTATGAAAAGCTTATATATACGTGGGAAGGGTGCAAGAAGAACAATCACAATTAATTATATTTTCTTTATTTAATTTATCTCAAAGGATGTCTCTCTATACTCGTGACAGCTTGTCTTCTTCTAATTCTTATTCTGACTTATACATCATTTTATCTTTTTAATTTAATAAAACCTCTCAAAAAACTAATAAAACCTCTAAACTATCCCACATATATATACACTTTTTTAAAAACATTGTATTTTAACTTAAAGAAAAAAGTTTTTCAAAGATTTAAGAAAAAAAATTAATTAGTATAATAATTACAAATTAAATAATATTATAATTTTCTTTCAGTTCTGCTGAGACATGAGAATGTTGGCCATTCTTTATGAAATAAAAATAAATATAAAATTTCTAATATTTTTTTTTCAACTATTTCATTAGTATACATACATACACTACAGATAAGTTTTCATTACATGAATAAAGTTCTTTATTTTAAATAGATAAAATATACCTTCATACATATCTATCAAATTAATTGAAAATATAATATTTATACATGTATAATTTATATATTAGAATCACTTGTTAACATTTTTTATTAATAATATTCCATAATTATTCAGTAAATTTTAATAAATATGCCATCTGAAAGGGTTTTAGGAAAATTCATTGAAAAGGATACCATTTTATTATTTAAGTATATCTTTATTTACAATGACCGTATGAAGAGTAAATACACTAAAATAAAAATCTTTACATTTTACTATAACATTTGCTTGGTGATCTCTTAAATTTTAAAAGGGCAAATGAATTAAAATCACTGGTATCATTGCAAAATTTTCGTACATGTAAATATGCGAAGGGTTATTTTCAAAATGTAAATTGAAATGTAATTAAATCCATAGAGTTGTAACTAACAACACTTAGAATTGCCTTTCTTATGGAGACGTATTTTACTGACATCATGGTATCAGAAACAATTTACACTGTTCGTTAGACCACTGTAAAGCCTACAAGAAATATATTTTCTCATATTTTTAGAAAAAAAAATATATTAATAAATACATCGAATTAACATGCTCAAAATTATGATATATATCAACTATAAATCATAAATTTTTCAGAGAAAATTGTTTGAAGATGGTGAAGACGCATCGATTCTCATATGACTTTTTTATTTTAGAAGAGTCCACGCCACACCAACAGCTCTTGTAAATTTTGAGTTATGATGTCATATTTTTAAAATATACATGTTTTTTTTAATATAATGATTTTTTTACCGAGTGGCACATTTCCAAAGTAAAACAATTATAATCATAACATAAAATTTTAAAAAAAACCTTTTTTTTTTGAAAATTATCCATAAATTTTGAAATATATTATATATTTCAAAATTTATGGATAATTTTCAAAAAGTACTATGAATGATTCTAATTGGCTCTAAAAATTGATTATCTAGGTTAATTGAATTTAATAATGACTTAAACCAGGTACAAGCGTCGTGAAATAGCCCTTTAAAACCATTATGAAGCCAGGAACCCCAATACGATCAGAGGCTGTGTCCCTTCTATGATAGTGTGAACTACGAGAACATGGCGTTTTTGATTAAAATATATGTTTTTTATTTTTTACGTTTTCATATATGAAAAATTGCCTATTTTGTATTTAAATTATGTAAAGTAGTTTGAAACTATGTAATAGTTTTAAAAATACATTTTAGTGATATAATTAACTATTGAAGTAGGTTCTTCGCATGTTTCAGATCAGATTCAGTTATAAGTACATTTCGTATTTATATCGATAGAATAAATTGTTAATTTGTTACTCTGTTAATCTAATAATTTTAAATTAAAATAAAACATTTTTTCATCTTGCTTGTGACGTTTTTATTTTACCGCAATATTAAGACCGTAGTGGCACGAGGGCACAAGGGTGTGGCGCGACGGTTGTGGGTTTTACTCCCCATAGTTTCACAGAGTAATCTTATTTTTTTTACTATTTTAATATAGTAAAATTAATAATAATTAAATAATTAAAATAGCAAAAAACAGTTTAATTGTTAGAATATATGCTAACAAAATTAAACAATATCTCCATATATTTTAATATCTACCCAATACATTTTAACTTTAACCTTTTTCCTTATTTTCTTTTCTTCACTATAAAGTTTTTATCTTTTACTCGGTTAAGTTTAATTATGACAACAGTATACAATAACGCCGTTTATTGTATATTTAATAATTTAAGTAAAATTCTATGTTACATATTTCTATTTGTATAGGTACTTTGAATATTTATAAATAGACAAATAACATAAAATCTATAACAATAAAATCTAATCGAGACTATTTATTACAAATAATACATGACTTTTCAAAAACCGTAATAAAAAAATTTAACATCGCTATAATATTTTTAAGCAATATAAGTACCCAGTAATCACGTTTATTTTAACAACTTAGTATAAATAAAAGGTACGAATTTACTTATTTGTACTTTTCTTAACTAACAATATGGTGGCTAAAGTATTTTTCGTTGGTCTATTCGTAGCCTTGTTTGCAAGTCGAGGAGGTTGTGCGTGTAAGTATTTATTATATTGTCGATATAATATAAATTTTAATTCCTCATTTACTATGCATAGTTTCACAATATAGTATGTAAGTTTATTGCAGGTGGCAGGTAAGCTTAATATTTTTATTATTTACAACACTAAGGAAAAATATCAAGTTTTCACTAAAAATAGATTTTTTGTAACACCGACTGAAGTACATATTATCTAAGTATATACATATTTGAACTCTATTAATAACCATGATTTAAGAAATGCTTTTTTACGTTTTCTTTTAAGATATTCCATCGGGACTTGGATACACTGGTTTTGGCGGTCCGAGCGGCTATGGAGGTTCTGGCTTAGGCGGTACATCGATTAACGGTAAACTTTATTACATTAGATTATCATTACAGTAAATTATATATTTTTTTAATTATAATTTTAAAAGTCTCTTGCGTTTTAAAGTAAAATTGTGTATAAATTACTATAGATTTTAAATAAATCAAGAAGGACATATTGTAACAAAGTATTTTCTTAATATAAAAATAATACTAAGTACTTTCTCAATATTTTAATGTCTTAAAATATTAGTAGTGTGATATAATGATTAACTATTATTTAAATAGTACATAAATTTAATTATTTAGGTAAATGATAATGAACTAAAATTAAATATAAATTCTATATTTGGACCTAATCTAATAAATATATTTTTTTTAGTGAATCCCGTGAACAATGCTGAATCATCAAGCAATACTAATCCCATATCAACTCAACAAGCCAGTGCACCAGCAGGTGGTCTGGGTGGCTATTTAGGATAGTAAGTTGAAAGCAAATAAACTTAACAAAAAAAATCAGCTTCACGCTGTATCCCGCACACAGCAAGGTAGGCAGAGGGAACCTAGTGTTGAGACACTCCGTTCCCCACTCTCTGCCGATTTTTTGGAGGCATTGCGATTGAGTTAAGTGGATAAACTTAACGATAAGTTTAAAATACCATCGTACTTTCATACTCAAAATATATGCATATGCAAAGCTATATATATGCATAATGCATATGCTTTCTATCCATTTGAGGTTGCGTGTTGTGTGACGGAACCCGAAGTCACACTGTGACTAGATCAGGAAAAAACAGACAAAACAACAACTATATATATAACTAATACAAAACTATGGTTAATCTTTTACTAATATATATTTTGATTCTTTCAGACTTAAATCAAACACCTTCTATAGCGACGCTGCAAGCTCACTCTGTAAAATGGAATAAAGAACTAATAAACATCACTGTCTTTGACTTTTTTAACCTACGCTACTATTTTTCTAACTTTTCAAATTCTAGAGACATTACATGTTGAGTAGCGGAGCTCAATGATTCGTTTTGTCCAGAGCGAAGAAATGAAAATATTAAATATTTCATTTCCACGAGAGGGCATCGAACCCACAACATGTAATATTGACAGTCACACGCATGTGCCACTGACACGATTGAATTAAAGTACAACACGAACACTACTCAATCTTACATTTTTTGTATAATAAACAGTGTATAGTAAAGAGTCTAGGTTCGATAAGCTGCACTGGCTACTAATGAATTATTTTTAATATTATTTTATTGCTTATTATCTAAAATAGCGACACACCATTTTTTTATCTGTCACCCTTACAGTAAGGGAATTATAGGGATAACAACCCTTAACGTTAAAGTTTATTTTCTCGACATCTATTAATTAAAGATACATTAATAAAATTCAAATTGAACGTGACTATCTATAAGCTTATTATTATATATTTTTTTCAAAATTTTAAAAACATTACAAATTGTAAAAATAGTTTTTTTTTAAGGGTGCTTTTATGTTCCACCACGTGAATTGACAACTAACAAAATTATATATTATGCACATATTAGTTAGCTATCTATGCTACAAGTTACAAAATATATCGAAGTAATGGAATATATCTCAAAACATACTACAGTGACAATAAAGTGATATAGTAATTCCCGCCAAAACACCGATTGACGACTACGTAGGGCCCCGGCTCTACGTCATATACAGTGGAACTGCTTGACACTGGCTTTGTCTAGAGATTTATTTGTACGTTTTCTACCGCACAAATCATGGAGAGTTTTCTGGGAAACTGTTTGACCTGATTACTGCCACCAGATCATTTTAACCGTTTATTTAAATAAAAAATATATTTAACTTGCTATTGTAAAAAAAAAAAAATTAAAAATGTAATTTATTGAATTACTAGCAACGTTACACGATCACTTATTTATTAATCTAAATTACTTTCGTGTATAAAAATTTTACTTTCGTGTATCTTAAAAATTAAGAACCCAGAGAAATTGTTAGAATGCAGATCTATACGAAACTTCCGCAATTGTCGATGAGAACGAATGTTCGTAGCGTAGCTACTGGCCCATGATCCCAGAGCACCAAGATACGAGTATATGTCATTTATCTATCTTTATATATATATAAAATCGAAAGGTCACTCATCACGAAATCTCTAAAACTACATGTGCTAGGAATCTCAAATTTTGCATAGGAGTTATTTATAGGACGTAGGTGCTCGCTAAGACGGAAATTTGCAATATACAACTTCTAAGGGGTTGTTTTTGGGGTTGAAAGTTTGTATGAAACTTCGTTACTAATGACATTTGTCTTTGTCATTCGTTACCAAATGCTAGAAGTCTCAAATTTTGCATGGACGTCACTTATACGACGTAGGTACTCATGGAGACAGAAATTAATAATAATGTAGTTTACGCAGGCGAAGCCGCGGGCGAGCCGCTAGTTACATATATTTTTAAAGATTAATGTCATTTATAACATTAATCTTAATATATATTTATTTCCAGTACAAATTTGATTTGCTTTACATTTTTATTTTTACATAATGTTGGACGAACCAACGAATCAGACACAACATCCAGCTTTTACAATGACTTTATTTATACTTGTCCTTCACAATTCAATTCGCGGTTCGGAAGGCAGTTCTGCTGAGAAGAACCGGCAAGAAACTCAACAGTTGCTCCTTTCAAAATATATACACTCGTAGTTACAATATTTAAATACTAATTCTAACAGCAAGTTGCCTTGACAAAATCTTAGAACGTAATGGCCCGGGTACCGCGTCGCTTGTCCCTTTATTGGAAACCCATCGGAACAGACGCAGCACACTAGCGCCACCCAATACAATCGGTAATGGAAACAATATCAAATGACGTCCCCGCAATGACAGCGACATCTATTATGGAAATTATGCTAACAATAATATAAACAAATAAATATGTGTCACTACATAGTATTAATCAAAATCGTTCTCGGCCTCTCTCTGTTTGTTTCTAAGCTTTCTTCTTTAAAACCACGCAATAGATTTTGATGCAGTTCACATGCGTGGATGTAATATCACATGTGTAGACATGATCGCATGTGTAGACGTGAGATATCAAATCTGGATGTGATAGTGTTTATGAAGATGAAAAATACTTTAATTGTCTTTACATTAGGTTGTCTATTTCTAACTACATATATATAAAGAATATATTATTATACTTAATAAATTAAAAATATCAAAAGAAAATTTTGTTTATTTTGTTATGTAAGTACCAAATCGTGCCACACCAAATTAGCAATCACAATTTAATTGAGAATCATGATAAAGCGATCATGCACACCATGGAACGTGTTATATGTGATAATAAACTAATTAATAAAGACATAAACCATAAAAAAATAAAAAATAACACCCAAAATTACAAAAATAAAATTATGCCTCGTGCCTAGGTAATAAGTATTGAAATAAATTTATAATGAACTCATGATTAAGTTTTTATATTCTCGTACGTAATCTCTATGATTATTTTCAGCATTACTCGCCATTTTAAGATAAATCTGAATTCTCCATCTATAATCATTGATTGCTGCAATTGATTGAAGCATAATTTTAACACTAACACTACGAGTTATCATACTAAGTTATAAATCAAAAGTTCTTAACCGACTATCATGAAACCTCGTATAAATATTCCTAGTGGTATTAGAAAGGATATAAGACACCTTTTATTAAAAAATATATTTTAAAAAATACGTTACCTATTATATAAATTTAAGCGAGCGAAGCCGAGCCTCTAGTACATAAAAAAAACAAAAATGCTTTCGTCATTAGATCGCTATTACATTATTATAAGTAAGATTAATAATAACACTATGGAAAATAGTTATAAATATTAAAAGAAAATACAGACAGACATATCTTCTTTTACTCATTATACAGACTAAAATAATGACTTAATATTAAACACGTGCCTGATTTATATAAAAGTACCATATTTATTAAATTATCGTTATAATATAGTACCTGACGTGACAGTATATTGCAATGGCAAACAAAACATTTTTTATTACTCTTGTCGTCGCATTCTTCATTGTGTCTGCTGCTTGCGCTAGTGAGACAACTTATTTTATAACACTCTATTTAGTCCTTTATTTTATTCATTTTTATGCGCCCTTATTAGCTATGTTTCAAGGAATAAATCTAATGTTTATTTATTGTATATTTAGTTAGAAGTTCTAAAATAACCTAATATTAAACTATTTTTTTTCAAGCATCACGTTGTATCTCCTCCTACTTATAGGAGGATAGGCAGTGGAAACATAGTGTAAGGACACTCTGTTCTCCATTTTCTGCCCATTTTTTTGCGCTTTGTTATCAGACTCAACCGTCACGATAATAGTCAACCACTGTCCCACTGTGCCCCAATGGCCTCAAAGTGTTAAACTAAAGTTTAATAATAGCTTAATATTAATTTATTTTAGAATTTTATAAATTATTATAGTATTAATCGCAACTTTAAATAATTTATAGTTACTATATCATTGTATATATATTTTATTTTATAATTTATATAAGCAATTAAGATTCACATTTTGTTATATTTCAAGTAATAGCAGTCCCTCGTCAACCTACAGGTTCAGGTAGAACTACACAAACCGCACCCCAGTCTTCTGGATCAGCTACTTCTTTATTCGGACCAGCAATTAACGGTAACTAAATTAATATGTAAATATTATTCTTAATCAAAGTACAAATATAACATTAGAATTACAAAAAAAAATTGTTTTTCCTCTATAATTTTGATATGACATTTTTTTCGTGCTAAATGTATAGCAACCTTCAAAATAATTTACGCCTATAACTGAATTTCTAACCAGTTTGATCCAAAATGGTACTGGTACATGTTAAACAAATTGGTATTTAAAATTATTTTTTCAGCTATAAGCTTATACGAGTAATTTAAACGTTTTGTTTTTTTTTCACAGTCAATCCAGTGAACAATGCGGAATCTTCTAGCGACTCTAATCCTGAATCAGTTCAACAACTATCAGATTCATAATTTCCAAACAGTAACCAACTTCTAGATACGCATACGTTACGGTTAGATTTGTTGACTTATTTAAATAAAGTTTTGACTTAACTTCGGAAAATATGTTTTAAATGTTTAAAGTATATAACCAAATAGATCAAATAGCCAAAGAGGAGAGCTGGATAATAGCTTGGAGAGTGTTGCCTCTTTTTACTTTTGATTAGAATTTTCTTTTATGTGTAATATTTGTGTTTTTTTTTTCTTTCAGGGCCCCTTGGCAGTAATAGTAATGAGTATCTATTTTAATAAAATCATAATATAAATAATAATTATTGATGTTTTATTTATTTATAGAAGAAATATTTTGTAGCGTATAATAATACATAATCATGCCACTGTAATAGGGGCCAGAGTATATCATAAAACCTTGTAGTCTTATTTAGGACTGGCGGCCCGCTCGCGGCTTCGCCCGCTTAAACTACATAAGCATTTATTTTCTAATAATAATATATTGAAAAGTAAAGTTTCAGCGAACTTAATAAAATAGCTTTATATATTTTTTTTATATTTTTTTAATTTAATAATTTTAATTTTTAATATCTTTAGTAATTTTGGCGAACAAAGTTATTTAAAATTTCTAAATCTATTGAAATAGAACAAACACAAATTGCTAAGGGAAGCTTACAAAAATATAATAGTGAAAACTACAATTAAATCAGTCAAGCCGTTTTTAAGATTACCGTGAACATACGCGTGGACAAACAGACAAAAAATTTAAAATTCTATTGCTTGGAGATATTGAGTTGAAAACCATGATTTCCTGAAAAAAAAGATATGGCCCTTTACTATATTCTAGAAAAAAACGCGTATTTCGACACTATAAAGAGAATCATAAGATATTTCCGGTTGACCTAGAATGATGAAGTTTGAAGTATCTACAGATAGTAGATACTTACTGCCAAATTTAAGTATCACTAATTCATGAAAAAAACTGAAAACTATATATTTGTGGTTAAATCCTAAAAAATAATAGCCTTAATACGGGGCCACCATTTAGTATTGAAGCCTCTAGTTCAAGTGAGGTACCTATCAGATGAAAACGCTCTAGTTATGCTCAGCTTGAATTTTAGATTAAGCTCGAGCTTAAACCTACAACTTTTATAAAGAAGCCTCGGTGGGTGAGCCCGACTCGCACTTGGCCGGTGTTTATATTTTATATTTAGCTTTTTAAGATGGTGCTGGGTTCCGATACTCAAGCTATGCCTCGAAAAAAGAGCGGGAAGTGGGGAACGGAGTGTCCTAACCTTAACACTAGATTAACCCTACTTATCTCTTAAGTAGCTTTTTTATATAACCTGTTGTTATAGGGTAGCCTAACTAAGGCTAGACTAGGCGTTTTTAATTTTAAAAAAAATCGGCGGAAAGTGAAGAATGGAGTGTCTAAACACCTGGTTCCTTCTGCCTATCCTGATGTGTGCGAACTACAGCGTGAAATAAAAATAAATATATCAGCTTCACGCTGTAACACATAACATTGGCAAAGATGGGGTGTCGAAATCCATATGGCATGATTAATTTTCATTTAATTCTCGTCGACAAAGTGCCGCCGTGTTCAAATTCGAGCGGAAAGCGGAGAGCAGAGCGTCATAACACTGGGTCTAATGCATACATTGCTATAAGAAATATAAAGAGTGAAATTACATGAAAAAAAAGTTTATGAAATTACTAAGAAAAAAAACTTTTACTTTTGAGCAATACAGATTACTTTACCAACCGTACCAAAGTTTTCATGGTCGCTTTTATTTGAGCAACCTTCATAATACGAATGAAAGTTCATTAAGTGCCTTTAAAATTTAGTACAAAAATAAATTTTACTGCTCAATAAACGATTAAATATTGTCACGATTAACATTACAACTTACGTAATTATTATTAAGTTTATCTTTATTCCATTTAAAAGTTATTAAAACATAATAATATTTTATAACAATTTATTTTTAAACGTTAGTTGTACATTTTTTACATTATAATTTACACGTTCTCGTAGTTTGGTTAAAAATGTACAGAAATGTTATTTTTATTTGTTTTATTTTTATGTCTCTAATGACTGGAAAACGTTCGGGTACTATTACTTTGATTATAAGATTAACATTGTTACTTTTATATTTTATACTTTTATTCAGATATAAAAAAACAAATATAATTATATTTTTCTACGATTATTTATTTCAAAAGTAGAATTAAGAAATATTTCTAATATGTTTTTCATTACAGGGTCTATAGCAACATTTATTCCACCAGGTACAAAAAATAATGTTAACTAATCCCAATTTACGAAAATATTTTAAATAAGTTTTAACCTACAATTTTCATTTTGAATAACCTAACTTCTGAAAACTAATATTATAATCATTTTTAAATAATTGCCTTCCATATCCAACACTTTTTAGAATTAACAAAAAAATATGGATGCCTCAGTATATTTCTTATGTTTCGTATTTTAAAAATACTTACTTTACTGCGATAAATAGTGTAAATCATATTTTAAAGTTCTTTTCTTTTTACAGGGTCTACTGCGATAATCGACCCGACAGGTATAACATTACTTTATTTACCAAATAATTATAATAACATTTAACATTAATATTTTAATTATGGTTGATTATTCCTTAATATTGATGATTATTTCTTATAATTTTTCAACTTTACCTTGAAGCTAATTATATATTTTAAATTATCTTTGTTGCAGCGAAGAATCCAATTACAGACGATGCTATAAGTATAAACCTTATAAATTTTCTATTATAAACATTGACGAACTACAGTTTTCTTTGTAATGTTAATATTTATATATAGAAGCTAATTATGAGCTCGTATAATCTCATCAAATTCGCTTTTTACATTCAATAAATAAGTTTTAAATAAATAAATATATATCGACATAATATATTTACAGAAAATTATGTGATTAAAATTTTGAAATCGTATTTAATTAGTATTTTACTTTAATTGTACCTACAGAATAAATTTAAATACTATTAATCGTACCTAGAGCACAAATTAAACATATAATAATAATTGAAATATTACATCTGTTTTCAGTCCAGCCGGGTAATGGAGCTGGTTCTACTGACGACCCAAATTTGTATGAAATGTTAATAAGCGGAATAGGCCGAAATGATGCAATACCTCCATGTCCTACCCGAGAGGGAATCATTGTATGTACTTAGTTAATTTCTAAAACCTATACTTTAAAACTACTTTAAAATACAAGAAAAAAGTATAAAAGAAACTTCATACTAAAAATATTGCATATATTAATATTTCCCCAATTTATGCATAAAAGTATATTTTAGGCCGTCGTCGTAGCGCAGTCGCACGAGCGTGTGACTGTAAGTGCGACGGTTATGGGTTCGATTCCCACTCAGGAGAATGAATTATTATTATGTATTTATTAATATTTTCATTTTTTCGCTCTGGTAACAGGGTAAAGCACGGCGTTGGGTTCCGCCTCAATCAATGCATCAAATTCGGCATACAGTGTGAAACTTAGTGTCTTAACACTAGGTTCTCTCTGTCTACCGTACTATACGCGGGACACAACGTGAACCTGAAAAATGGTGCATTGAAATAAAATTTTACTAATAATTATTATGTACAATGGAAATATAAATACTCATTATAAAAGAGTTTGAGTGTGAGTAATCACAAATGAAATGACTGCTTTGTCTCTTTTTTACAATTTTATTTCCTTTCGTACATTTCAGAGAGAAGTAGCAGCTATTGTTACGGGTTCGGTAAGATATAAAGCAAATATATTTTTGTATATTAGTTAGTTTTAGCTTTCTTGAAAGGCAAAATTCTTTTAAAAAATCAATCAATCAAATGCATTGCAGTTTGCAAGTTTTCTGTTTAAAATTATTAAAATTTTCTTATAGATCACTATATACTTCCAACTCATAGATAATAAATAAATAAGGATAAAAGTCACTAAACTGAAAACTGCTATTCTATATTTATGCTAATATATATTATAATATTAACAATATCTATAATAATATTAAAAAAATCGTATGCCCTGTCTTGTTAGTAAAAAAAACTTTGCGGCACCTAACAAAAAAAAAACTGTAAAATCGACAGGACTTGTCAGTCCTCTTTTAATTGCATTTTTAGTTATTAAGCTAGTAGTTTTGTTATTTTTTTTTATATTAAAATATATTTTATTCTTATATCTATAGCTGTGCTACGTTGGAAATTAGTAAGTAGTTTTTAATAATTAATAGCCTATTCTTACATTATTAAATTAAAATTATTAAATGTATGAATAAGTGTATTTAATATATTTAATGTATAAGCCCTTGACAATGACATAAATAATTATGTCAGTGAGGCCATTCTTGTTGCAGCCACTCGATACGCAATGCCTCCAGAATTCGACGCAAAGTGGAGAATGGAGTGTCTTAACACTAGGTTCTCTCTGCTTACCCTGCTGTGTGTAGGGTACAGAGAAACGAATGAATAAATAAATAAAGTGTTTATTTATATATTGTAATAATTAATAAAGTTAATTATTAATTAAATCTGTATAATTTTTTTCAGAAAATTGAACATGGGCTGCTATGGTAAAAAGACGATGGAGTTCCGGAAAATTTTATTAATAACTAAATCTTTAAATTTAAGTATACTAATTAAATAAAAAAATAAAATACTATTCAATTACTCTTGTATTTTTTTTATATAATACTAAGGGTTTTATTGTATTGTTAACACTAAAAAACCGAAATCAATTTAAAATTAATTTTCTATACAAACATTTTATGTATGTACCACCAGCCCACGACGCTTAACCTGAGTTTTACATCTGTGTGGGTGATTATAAAAGTGGAACTGGAAAAACTTTTTTTTTACTATTAGAAATTAATTAAAAAATCTAACATTAAAAATATTTCAATTCTTTTACGCCGGAATAATTCGGACATTTTGAGTACCCTGTTATCACAAATCCCTAAATAAAAAGAAAGTGGGAAACGAGAACCTATATAAAAAACCGAGGCAGTTGTTGCGTAAGGGCACAAGCTTGCATGTGGTTGTAGGTTCGATCCCCGGAAGAATGAAATATTTAACATTTCCATCTTCTCGCTCTGGTAGCGAGGCAAGCGTGACATTGAGTTGTGCCAATCAACCCGCTATGTCCCTAAGATTTGGCGGAAAGTGGAGAACCAAAGTGTCTTTATAGCAACAGAGTGCACACTAGGTTCCCAGATCCCCTTTGTCTACCAGCTATTTGCAGGATACAGCGTTAAACTATACAAAAAAATCTTTTTTAATATAATAGAATCGAAATAATCTTATTTTTTTGTGAAACATTAAGAGGTTATTGTTATTAACAACACCACACTTACATTTGCCAGACAGTAAATTTCAAAGCATCATTATTCGTTTTAATTGGAAAACTCATTATGAACAGTGGTTCTCAAAAGCCTTTTGAAATGAGTCATTTAAGTTAACTGTAACAATGGAATAACAAAACTTATACATTTTTTTTTATTTCTTAAAGGTTTTTTTTTTAATTTCAATTTTACAGTCTTACAATAAATTCTTTTTACCCTGTTTAGATAAAACACGCTAAAATTAATCTCTGTTTCAAGTTGTGAATCCGTTTTCCATAACACGATTATGTGTGAATTCACATTTCGAATTCAATTTCAATTTGAATTCGCAATTTGCTAGCTCCTTTAAAAGCTAGAGAGATACTATACTAGAGAAATCAGTAATTAAAAAGGAAAGTAATTTAACTATATAAATTTAAAATATTATTTAGTATTTAATAATTTTTGTACTTAACATTACCTTTTGAAAAATATAAAAGGTGAAACTATATTTCAAGTAAACGTAATATAATTCTCAAGGACAAAATTAGAGACAATAACGCTTAATTTTGTACATTTTATTTAAAGTTTAATGACTTGCACGTATATTAATAAATGGTCATTTTTATAACAACGTGATCTATTAATTTCTATTATCAATATTGCACATTTAGAAATTTCTAATGTATATGTATCACTTTTACTTTAACCATCATTAGCTGTAAGCAAAATGCAATCAAAAATTATTTTTGTTTGCATTTTCTTTATAATTTTACAATTAACGTTAATAAATCAATTTGGTAAGTAAATAGAGAAGAAATAATTTAAACTTTTATTGGATTTTTTCTTATATATTAGATAAATTAAAATAATTACTTAAACTAAATACGGAATCAATTTCATTATGAAAATAGCAATGTTACTAAATTATATCATATTTTAATTATTTGATTTTTTTTTCAGGTAGTTGCAATGTTTATCCTAATTACGGTAAATATATTTTATGATATGTTCTTATTTTAGAATATTAATTTTAATTGAAAGGAGGAGGAGTTTACATGTAAAACATTTTTATTTTACTGTTTTGCCAAAATGTACAGTAAAATAAAACTGTTACACTATACATTTCAGTGATATATCGAGATTGATCACCTGACAGGGTTGATATCAGAATTACAACGAGATTTCTTCTTTTTCAAGGAAAAGAAAAGATTTTTTAAAATAACTGTCTTCAATCTTCGCTCTATGAAAAAAAGGACTATTCTTTTGTCACTTATAATGTTACATAAAAATTGTTTCAAATGCTGATTAAGTCCAATATATATTATTTTTTTCAGTACGCAACCGATTTTATCCTCCACAACGTCAGCGCGGTAAGAGATATAAATTAGAATACACTTAGCTTCTTTTTTAGCTTCACTTTGTATCCCGCAACTAGCAGGGTCGGCAAAGGAAACCAATGGGAATCGAACTCACACTCACACGCTAGCTTCAAAATTATTTATTATTTTTGATTTATAAAGGTATATTTATAAATAATTACCTTTAAAGTTATCATGTAGTTAGAATACAAAAGTAATTCAGATAGTAAATAAATAATTATATAGTTCTAGCGGGCGAAGCCGCACGCGGGTAGTACAAAATAAGTGCTTACCTGGACTAAACTGTTGTTATAATTTTTGTACATCACATCATTCTGCCTTTTAAAATTCAATGTCTCCAAAATAAGTTTATATAAAAAAATATTTATCATTTTTTATTCTGTAAATGTTTAGGTGGTAGACATAAAGGCCATGGACACCATCGAGTCCAACAAGAGGGTATGAATAATTTTCATTTCCCTGTTGTGACTAGACACCCCATATTTATTTCCACCACTCAATAATTAATGTATTGAATTCGAAATGAATTGAGAAACGAGTGCCTCGACACTAGGTGTTTTATATCATCTATGCCTAATTAGTTTTACGGAATAATAAAAAATAATATACGGAATAATAATAACCGTAGAGACCATAGACGCGTAAAATTTGCGTCTATGGTCTCTACGGTTTATTGGTTACTTTATTTTAAATATTTCCATTTAACTTATCGCTTTTCGGTATATTTTAAAATTTCACTAAGTCATCTAATTTTTCAATTGAATACTGTTGATCTTACCGTTGCAATTATTTGTTTTTATGATATACATAACATGCTAATATTTTAAATTGAAAAGTTACTGGTACTGGTTTGATTCAAAGAAATATTTTTGTATTAAATAGTCCATTTATGGAGGAAGGCTGATAGTTTATGTCATATACAACTCTTATTTACTTACATTGGACTATGCGGGAGGAGCTGCAGTTAACTTCTAGTACATATATAATGTTGTCAATATTTTACCAGTCATAGAGCCACCAATTGCATCTAGACCACCTCCCGTTCCAATTCCACCACCAGAGCCAACTGAAGCTCCAATAACAAGTAAGTTAAAAATAAATATAATTTCCATTAAACATGTATAATAATAATATGATTTTCAATTTCAGCAA
Organism: Heliconius numata; assembly: GCA_016802625.1. Classification (NCBI taxonomy): domain Eukaryota; kingdom Metazoa; phylum Arthropoda; class Insecta; order Lepidoptera; family Nymphalidae; genus Heliconius; species Heliconius numata. The sequence goes on along the minus strand of JAEBDU010000106.1, from coordinate 182,432 downwards.
TTTAGATTTAATAAAATATGTAAATATAAACCAATAAACAAAAGTTTAAGCAAGTTAGTATTTTAGATTACGTGCCGTTTTAATCTTTCTTTGTATATCCTGTTTTTACATAAAAATGTTTTTTTTTGTCTAAATTTAATTTAAAATAAAAAATGAGAAGGTTCTATATTCGTTATTTATACTTATTTTTATCTTTGTCCGTATATTTCTCTGTTATTAAGGAACCGATTTTAAATATATTCTTTCTTGTCTCTACAGTACCTGTAGAAACACCCAAGGCAACCGCTTTACGTAAGCACATTTTATTAGCTTTTACTTATAAACTATGGTGTTTTTTAATTATAATAATATATTTTTGTTTCTTTTTTTGTATTTCAACAGCACAAGCTCCAGGATCCACTAATGGTAACTCTAAGTTTGTTATATTATTTAAATTAACTCTACAGATGTAAAAAAATAACAACCTTATACAAATATATAATCTTCTTGCAGTAAACGCTACAAACACTGCTACGGCGTTAAATAATCAAGCAACAAATATAATAATAAATCTCAAAGAACCTGAAGAATGTCCGAAATCTTTCCTTGTAAGTATATTTCTTACTTTTTCATATATTTTCTATTTCATAATTTATATACTGCTATTGAGTCCAGTCGTAGCGCAAGGCCACAAGCGTGTGACAATAAACGCGACAGGTTATGGATTCAATTCTTACTCGATGAAATTAAATATCTAATATTGTCATTTCTTCGCCCTGGTAACGTTATAATGGAGTTGAGTTACGACTCTCAACTATCTATGAGTGTTTTAATTAGGTTCCCCCGCCTTCCCTACTATGTGCGGGATACAGCGTAAAGTTAAAGCTGCTTTGTGTATTATCTTAAGGCGGCTACCACATCATATGAGTTAGATTTTCTTTTTGACGCTGGGAAATGCAATCATGGAGCCTCTCTGTGCGCAATCCAGATTTCCTCTGCGGAGGATGATGGTGGGACTTTTAGGTAAAGGAAGCCAAAACCAAGTGAAAAACATAGATTTTTCTAAAGAAATTAAATATATAGTAATAGAATAATAATAATAAATTGTATACGAAAATGCTAAGTAATTAATCTTTTACAGGGCACGGTGGCAAAAATAATGCAAGGAACTGTAAGAAAACCTTATAATTATTTTGTAGTTTATTTATTTGTTATAATTGATCCTTCGGGTTCTTAGTGGGTTACTGACTTAAATAATTGACAATCTTTTTCGTGTTCGAGTAATACGCGTATTTGTCTTGCTGGGTTTGTTTAACGTCCAGTAACTCAATTATTATTGCTATTTAAATTAAAAATATATGTTCCTGACAAATAAAAACTTTAGAGGCAGCGTTTATCTATATGACGCAGGGAAAAAAGCGTGTGGCTGTAAATGCGAAGGTTATGAGTTTGATTGGCTCTCTCTTTTAACGAGGCAAATGCGGCGTTAAGTTACGCCACTCAATACACAATGCCTCAGGAATTCGGTGGAAAGCGGGTTCAAGTTTAAGTTTCTATTTCTAAAATTATCAATTTTCTTTTTGCCAGCCTTGTCTTGAACCATAATAACAAAAAGAAGAGTTATTTGTAAGTATTTGTATGCGATTAAAATTTATTGTATTTATATAAATTATAACGACGTGTGATTATAATTATTTACATTTTAATTAATTATATTTTTCAGGCCGCTTTAGCAGTTTAATGTAAACTAAAAGGTGAAATAGCTATTAACATATTTTAAAAGTTCTTAATCTACTTGCTTTTCAAGTTGTATTAAAAAATATAAATCAAATTAAAATTGTAATAAAATTTAATAGAATAAATGAACCATTTTAAAACAATAAAATAAAAATTTGAAGTTTTACTTATATTACCTTTCCTTTAATTATTATATAATGTTGTAATAAATCCAAACTAGCGATCCTCTCGCGGCTTCGCCCACTTTTCCTTTCAAAGGACCTGACCATACATCTAAACTTATAATTAATTCTTAACAGATGGATGTCTGTAAATGGTAGATATATTATGAGAGAAATTATTTCGGGAGCATTTAACAATATAATAGAACCCAAAATAAGGATTTAATTTTTTTTCTGTTTGTCTGTTTCTTCACGCTAATCTCAAAAACGGTTTAACCGATTTAAATGCAATAATTTGTGTTTCAATATATAAATATTTTCTTTAAAATGAGAATGTTATTCGAACACAAAAGTAAAGCAGATTAGAAAGCAGATAATTGTGTTGTGCAAATACGGGTGAAGTTGCGAGCAGGATAGCTAGATTCAACCAGTTCAATAAAAAAATTGTAAACTCGACTGGTCGTGGGTTCAATCCCTAATCGAATTATATAGATTCATATTTACATTTCTTCGCTCTGTTGTTAAGGCAAAGCGCGGCGTTAAGCTCCGCCACTCAGCACGCAATGCCTCCAGTATTCGACGGAAAGTGGAGAACGGAGTGTCTTAACGAGTGTAACTTAAGTAGACCACTATCACGTTGACGTGACACTACCCCCTTGCGTACTTTTCGTGCGTACTGTCTGTCGATATTATAGATATTTTAATAACTCATAAAAATTATATAGCAAAATTACATTAACTTCAAAAAAGTTAAATCAATAAGACGTATTTACTTTATAAGAAAAAATAAAAATGAAATTAAAATTATTAATACTAATTTTCGTTATTCTATACTTTAATGATAAATTTAACGGTAAGTATTATTAAAAGAAGCTTAAAGTGACGTTATTTATTGTTTCCTTTATATAATAAAATTATATAATATGATAGCTTTTCCTGTTTCGTTTTACTTTAATTTCATTGTTATTTTCTTATAATAAATGTCATTAAATATGAAACAAAATCTTTTCAGTTTACGGAGTCTCAATTAATAGTAAGTAACAAGATAAATCCAAGTTTCTAATAAATACTTGGAAGGTAATGGAAGATAGACTTGGAAGATATATGAGAAAATCTTTTATCTGGGGCATTTATCTTGATTTTTAACATTTTTGTGTGTTTATCTCAAGTGTTTAGAAAATGTCAATATTTTTTTCCTTTTTATAGTTAATTCTGTAAACAGAGCCAGCAGCCAAAGCGATGCAATAGCCACGAGCGTTTATCAACATCACCGTATTCATTCCAATTTCCCGTTTTATACTTTCCGAAGACATTTTTTGCCTGTAAGTAATGTCAGTATCTATATATATAAAAGGACTTGTCCTCACTGACTGAGGTAACACGCACGCACAGCCGTAACCGCTGTGCGTAGAAACGTGAAATTTGGACAAAAGTTTACTTTCGTAATCTGGACATCCACTAAGAAGGGATTTTGAAAAATTTTAACCCTAAAGGGGTGAAATAGGGGTTTAAAGTTTGTATGGAAAAAAAATTAAATCGGCACCGATTTTTATAAAATTTGAAATTAAGATTTTTAATAGTATTTAATTGAATACGTGTTTCATCGTTTTCTAGAATTCTCCCCCTAATTGTGCAAATAAGGGGTTGAAAGTTTGTATAGGTTTTTTTTAAGTTGTCACCAATTTTCATAAAATTTGAAATTCAGACTCTTAAACGTATATAATTAAACACATGTTTCATGGTTTTCTAGAATTCACCCCCTAAGGGTGCAAATAAGGGGTTGAAAGTTTGTATGAAAAAATCTTTAAATCGTCACCGATTTTTATAAAATTTGAAATTTAGACTCTTAAAAATATTTCATTGAACAAATGTTTCATGGGTTATTAGAATTCACCCTTAAATACGCAAGCGAAGCTGCGCGCGTCCGCTAGTTATATATATTTGTTTGTATATTGTATTTATATTTTTTTTTGCCTGTAAGTAATCTCAACATATATATTAGGTAAATTAAATTGAAGTATTTAGCATTATTTGTTTTAATTTAAGTACACATACTCGTAGGTACTGAAATGTCATAGCAAATACATTTAAAATGCAAATTCAGGTTCATTATTGTATACGAAATATGGGCTCATACTTAGCAATTATGTATTATTTTAATAGGTAATTAATTATATAATACTTTTTTACACAATTCCTATACTTTAAAAGCATTCAGTCTCGAATGCTAAACTTCAACGCAATACTCATAACATAGACTGTCAAGACAGTTTAATGCTATGAGTATTGCGTTGAAGTTTAGCTAATGCTAATTGAAAATATTTTATTTTTAAGCGTCATCCGCTACTGCTAAGACCAGAAAAGCTGCGTGAAAGAGAAACTATTTTCTTTTCAGAAGCCTAATTTACTATTGTCATAAGTATTTTGTATGGAAGTGTATTTATGTAATTGTAATTTGCAATTTGATTACATCAGGAGCCATAAAATATGTTAAATCTTTCATTTGTATCATTTAAGTGTTATTAATCTCTAATAAACAAAATTAATGTAACATGGTGTTTTACTTCAAATCACGATTAACAATAATCGTGTAAATAAGCAGTTAAAATATTAGTAGGTAACTCACGAAAAACGATTATTAAATTATTTTTATTGTATAATTAGTAATTAATATTTACTGACGTTTCTAAAATATTTTAGTTACATTACTTGAACTATCTTTATATAATTATGCCAATTATAAAAATTATAAACAGCAACGAATAATTACTTAATATTTAACTTGACTCTTATTTCACATTTATATCATTGCTGGGATATCTAAATATCTAAATTGATAATGAAAGTCCCCATCCCCAAAATACAAGTTTCTTAGAAATAGAAAAAGTATATATTTCAGAAATTACTAAAATAACCTTCAGTATTTTTAATTAAACTTAGTCTTTTTTTAGATTTCATAAGAAATAAAAGGCAATATTTTTGACTAGTAATTAATTTCTTTACTTATAATAAGCATATACTATACATAACATAACATTATTTTAATTAACTTTAATAACTAAGTATGACATATAAAGTATTAAATAATATTATGAACAGTTTTACTAACTATATTAATGTGAACACATACAGGGTGGAAGAGGCAGCGCTCCTTTTACTGAAACTGCATAGAGGGTAAAATATTTCAAACCCAGAACTAAAGAAATTATTCCAGGTACCTCAACAGTTTGGACGTAGGATACTTTACAAATGGCGCTTTATTTTAAAGGAATAATTTTATTAATTATTTTGTTTGAAAAAATTACTTTTTCATTTTTGGGAATTATTTTTTTTCTGAATTATATTAGGCTTTTATAGAGTAGTTAACAATTCCACCCTGTATATAGAATCTATATAAAACATACATAGGTACAGGCCTCTTATAGCTCGATGGCGTGTTAAGATATTTAAAAATATTATAACTACCTACAAATTGCACAATTCACTTTAAAATAATTTGTAATATAAATTATTAAACCACAAAACTTATATCACCACAATCATAGTGTTATCTAAATTTCAATCAAAATTACTATATGATATTTAATAAATAAATTTAATTTAAATATCACATAATCAGGTCGTCAGTCGACATTGTACATTTTTTTTACTGAAATGTTTACTAAACTTTCGACTGTTCACATAAAGCACCGTTATTTATTGCTGGTTTTGAGAATATAGTATTAAATATATTTTTTATCGCTTTTTAGTAATACTATCAAATAACTTGAAGGATTTTTTTTTATTTTGTTGTCCTATATAGAAAAAAATGTACATTTTATTCTACGTCTTAGCACGCAACATCTTGAATTCTGGCACCAATTAGAGACCAGATATTAACACTGGAATAGATAGGTTCTGTTCTAGTCTGTCTAAGTGCCTACTCTTTTGTATGCGTGAAATTGGAAAAAAAACCAAGTAAACGAACTTCTCTCTCTCTCTCCGCTGCCTGGCCTCTATATATATTTCAACATATTCGAATTTTAGTCCATATTCGTAATCACATTAACCTGTCTTCCGTACAATATGCCTTTGTTAGTCTAGTCAGTAAACATTCCAAAACGTAATTAAACATCCTCGTTGTTCACAGGTTATTGATTTGAGATAGATAAACACACGTGGTCCATACGATGACTGCTTACATTTGATCCTGTTGTTAAATATGCCAGTCCAATGACACGAAATATCTAAACAAAAAGGTTTGTTAAAGAAAAACATTAGAAATTCCCAAAAAAAAATAAAAAAAGCATTAAAACATATAAAAGATGTAGTATATTTACAATTACAATTTTCCTAAATAAGTAGATGTAGTATTATTTTTTATTATTCAGGAACAAATGGACTGTAGAAGCCAAGCATAGTACACGTGATGTATGTGAGTCCGATTTTCTAAACAGAACCAGTGTCCCAATACTGGGTTCTTCCCCAAATCCGTGCTAAATAAGTAAGCGTGTGTGAGGCTTAAAGAAAAACAATACAATATGAACGATCTAAGATATAATAATGATGTAGAGCGTCTGCCTACATCTTTGAACGATGATGTGGGAATTTTCAGATCTATGACATACCAAAATAGCTTTTTTTATATTAAATTTAATCACTGATAAGAAAAATAAAATAATCAATAGGGATTAAAATATAGCAGATAAATCATAGATATTAATAATTAACAAATTTTTAAGGGAGACAAATGGAATTGCATGATAGGTTCCCCCTGGCTAGCCTTCTGCGTGCAAAATTCAGCGTGAAACTGTAAAAAATGTGCTTATATTTTACATTTTGCTATTGTCATAACAATAAATATGAATTTTAGTTACAAAATAGTACATTACTTCATCTTAAAGATGTCTAACAATTATCTTTTATTTAATTTATTTTTTCTCCTTTAACATTATTTTGTAAGGTTAGGTAAAAAAAACATTTTAATGCTTAAAATATAAACAAAGCACCGATCATAGGCATCCTATTTTAGTTAACGACTTGGGTCGATGATGCAGAAAATATATATCAAATATCTTATTCAAATATAAAAGATACCTATTTATTATTTCAAAGTAAACCTCTATCTATTTGTAATTTTCTTCAGGTACACCCAATGGGTATTACTGATTTGAATATATAAAAAAAATGTCTCCAAAATACGATGTTCATTTTCAAAGGATATTCTCTTTGAAGGTAACCCGAGGTTAAGGTTTTTATCGAGCCAGTGGCGGTGACGGATTCCTGCATAATGGCCGCATCGAATACAAAGCAGGAGGCTTCACCCAAAAGAATCTAATTTAAAAATAAATAGCCTTGCATTAGATAGTAAATGAAATGTAATATATGGAAATCGAATGGAGATAAAATTTTCCGTGGTATATGTCTTCTATCAAGCTTTGAATTCGTATTCTTGTGATCGGACGGTACAAAGTTTTTCTTATTTAGAATAATTTTTTTACTAAAATTAATATTGTAAAATAATATTTGTTTATAATTTTTTACGTCCTCACCTATAAAAAAAGGAATTAACTTAATTATTTATGAAAAATGTTAAAATAAAATATATGCAAACGATCCACTTTAAGAGTTTCATCTAAAAAGATAATAAATAATTTGGCCAATTTCTCATTTATTTTTACGATATATTTACATTTAAAACATAATTTTCGAAATGGACCTTCCTTTATATTATCGTTTGTAGATATATTACTTTGACTTGCTAAGGACATTTTTTATAAAATTGAATTTGCGTGTGATATAGGGCGTAAAGTAGCTCTACACTGCATCTGTGAACTGAAATTTGATTTGTTTACTACATATTGCTATGATCATACGAGGGTGGGCACGAATAAAATAAAAGAATAGACTGCAGGCTTCCTGATAAGGCAAATAAATATATAAGAATAGTTTTCTTTTACTTGAAATTTTCAGAAAAGCCTCTAAGGCTGTAAATATGAAAAATTTAATAATTTATAGAAATAATAAAATCAAAGATAAGAAATTGCTTGTTCGCTTAACCAATTTAAAAATAGATTAATAGAAATAATTACTATTTTTTTTAAATATTAGCTTATTAGCTTCAATATGGTCAAAAAAGTAAAAAATAAATCTTTATTGTATTATTTTATTATTTACATTTAAAACACTTTTAAACACAATCGTTCTAATAATTTAAAATTCCAATCCACACATTATTTTTAATAGTTAAGTAAAGATTATTTTATTACGAAAAAAAATCGGAAATTACAAACATTTACTGTTACATATATATCTCTTTCACACATATGAGTATATCACAGATTTATATTCTATTTACACTGAGTTTTGTACTATTGAATATGACTGTACAAACGTGGAATCAATGTTTTACAACTATTTTTATACAAAAGGTACTTGTGGATTTAAATATATGTACATTTATGGAAAGCCTTATCTTCGTCTGTAGAATCCTCTGTAGAAATATCTTGGAGCTGCCGCGCCTGTAACGAGAAAATATGTGTAAGTGCCTGTGTGCTACATCTTTATGATACATTTTCATATATGTTAACATTAAAAGAATAATAAAATAAATAATAACATGAGGCTGTCGTGGTGGAGGCACGACGGTCGTGGGTTCGATCCCCACTCGAGGGAATGAATTATTGTTTCTTAATATTTTCATTTCTTCACTCTGGCACCAAGGCAAAAACTCAGGGTTAAGTTCTGCCTTGACAATGAACACGCAATGCCACTAAAAAATCTATCTAAATTATAATAATGGCGAAGTGATTAGTGCTGAACTGGCAAGCTCGAAACACCATAAATTAAGAACTAAACTGAACATTTTTGTTAAAATTGTGATTATTAAATAGAAATATATTACACATTAAATTAACCAAACATAATTTTAATAATTAAAATTGAAAGCAACATACGTACATCATGTAAGCACAATAGATGATTATGTAACAAAATATAAATGATAGCTTGGCCTTGTTATATAACAATAATATAAAATATATATAACTTAATTTTTTTTCAGCTTCACGCTTTTGTTAAGACACTCCGTTCTCCCCTCTCCGCCAAATTTACGAGACATTGCGTCAGCCTCGACTCGAATGTTAATATACAGGGTGGAATTGTCAGGGCCACTTTAAATGAAACCACAGTTTTAACTACTCTATAAAAGCCTAATATAATTCGGAAAAAAAATAATTCTCAAAAATGAAAAAGTTTTTTTTCAAACAAAATAAATAATAAAATTAACGTTTTAAAATAAAACGCCATTTGTAAAGTATAACATAGGCACGCACACAGTTACCTGTCAAAGCGGCAACGTCGCATACGTATGTGTGCGTGACACGAAATACAGGTATGGATAAAAATCGTGAAATGAAAAAAAATTCTACGTCCAAACCGTTGAAGTACCTTGATTATTTTTTTTAATTTTGCGTTTGAAATATTTTACCCTATATGCAGTTTCAGTAAAAGGAGCGCTGCCTCTTCCACCCTGTATAAGTATGTTAATATATAATATGACCAAAAAATATATTTTACTTTTGACCAATATATTGCGAATCTTAAAAATAATCAAATCAAATAAGCCTATATTTTACAAACTCATGAACCGCTCAAATTTAGAAATGAGCATCTTTTATTAGTTCTCGCTCACATTGTTTGTTTAAGCGCGCTTAGGGGTTTGTCTGTGTCAAATTTCACGCTCGCTGGGACGGAAATGCACAAAGTTTCCTTTTGTGGCGTTCCTCATAACTTGATTTGTGACGCTGCAACCCTTCAGGGTTCCGGTGCGGCGCCGCGCCGGCGAGACGCTCGACTTCCGCGCTACACCACCGTACCTACTCGCTACATATGCCCCACTTGACGTGCTTTCAAATTTAGACACTTTATGTCATTCTAACTTATGATATAAAATTCCCTACGAAAATTTTACACGATTGTAGTTGATTTTAAAAATATATACCTTATTTTTAACATTTTTATAATGTATGTAAGTGTGGAACACTTAGAATAGAAATTTTTATTTAGAAAACGTATAAAAAATTGAACGTAAACGAGACTTAAACCCATGCCTCCTGGAAACCGACCAGGCGTTGATGAGAACGTATGGCTTAGTGGTTAGAGTGCCTGGTTGGTTTCCAGAAGGCGCGGGTTCGAGTCCCATAAGTTTTCTAAATAAGTACATATATCTTATTTAGTACCTACACTACTGAATAAATTGAAATAGAATAAGCACATACTATAACAATTTGTATCTCAATAAAACAAGTAAATAAGTTAAAACGGGTATCATTTAATTGATGTTATATTATACAAAAAAAAAACATTTTTATTATTAAATAATTTATTTACTTATCAATATTATAATACTATAGTTTATATTTAACTACAGCAAAAACAGAAACAATATTAATTGGTTCATATAAATTATGCAAGCGAATGAATTATATATATCTCATTAGTTCCACTCCAGAAGGCATATAAATCGTTAAAGGATATTGTTAAATCACGAATTCTTTGTACGTCGGTCAGCTACAAATTGACGTAAAAACCTCGCTAATGTTTTGCAAAGCGAAATACAAATTGTACTGTATAAAAACTATATGATTTTTATTCGATTTGTCATGACAATTTATTTGGGTTCGCGCATGCATCTGACTTAAAAAACTTGAATACTTGTCAGTCATAGTTTTTCAAACTATGACTGACAAGTACTTGTATAATGGAACTTGTTTAATTTATAATTAAATTTTCATTAATTCATTTATTATATAGAAAACCTCTGGAGTTCTCTACTTTATTTACACATAAGTATAACTTAGTTGGACTAGAATCATATAAAAATATATTATTTAAAAGATCTAGATCCTGCTAAGCTACTCTTTCCGCAGAACTCTGGAGGCATTGCGTGTTGGGGGATCAACCGTCGTAAGTAACTAAATAAGTTCCCATGACTAGTTTTTTTATACTTCTTTTATTTTTTTTTAACATATTCAAAATTTTTTTTCATTCAGTTCTCAAAATGCGTAAGCAGCAAGTAATTGCTCGACCTTAGTTCATTATTATTTATACTTATTTGACATTTGTATAGCAAGTACTGGTTAGTTTATCCTTAATATTTAAAATTATTAAGTTTATATATGAATAAATGTATATCATATATATCATGTAAAATTATGACTAGTATTGAATATTGTACCTGATGACATTGGTCTTAAGGCAGTTGATTATATAGAATATTTATTAGAAAACATAGCAGTTCGTATACATTTCATATTATTTATTGAATATTTTTTGTATAATACTCAGAGGTATTATCTAGCATAGTAGTTATTGCTAGCATAGTAGTTATTGCTAGCTAGCTAGTGTTGAGGCACTCCGTCCTCATTTTCGGGGCATTGCATGTTGAATGGCAAAACTCAAAGCCGGGCTCTGGGTTCCAAAGCGAAGAAACGATATAAGGGTTATCATTATTTTACATATTTTACAAATTAAAATACATAATTTCAATTGACATGGAAGAATTATTTATTTATGAAAGTCAAAGTTATAAGAAACATTAAAAATTTAGAACAGCTTAGAATCATGTCTTCTAAGTTTTTTCTTACAAAAATCGCTATATACTTTTATAATAATACATATATCTATATAAAATAAAAAGTTTACAAGTTTCAGAATACCTAATCCATCCTCGTATAAAAAGTCGTCATAAAAAGCAAAACTTTTTCAAATTAAAACTTCTTGCACACTTGCTGTATTTGAAAACTGAGATATTGCTACGAAAGTTTTCAAAAGAAAATCTTAGAACTAAAAAGTATATACAATAATATACTTTACACTCTGATAACCATTCAAAGCTAAAAGAATATTATAAGTTATACTTAATGTCAATTTTGAGCTTTTTAGATACTTTTTAAATTTTATCGCCTTTTATTTACCTTCTGATAATAATTAATAGCAAGAAAAAAACAAGAAAAAAAATCAGATTTTTTAATAAATTTTGATATATATATTAACTTACACCTAATTGACATTTTTTTAATGTTTTATGTTTAGTGTAAGCTAAGTACATACTTGTATATAAATAAATTAACAGCTCTGAAAACTAAGCAGCGCGAGTTGCTAAATGAATGGAAATCGGAAACTTTGTATGAAACAATCACATCCTTTCTGACAAAATAATTTACAGCGTGAAATCTTTTCGAAAAAAGAATTACCAACCTTCTGGTTTAATTAAAAATATTTTACAATAGGGATATGTAGTAGAGTTTAAACACTAAATATAAAAAACTTGACTTCTTATTTACATGCAAAGATTATTAAAAAAACAAATTACCTAGAATGACAAAAGTTATAATACAGTAGCGTAAATATATAGTAATGGGGAACGGAGTGTTTTAACACTAGGTTCCCTCTGCCTACCCTAGTGTGCGCGGGATACTGTGTGAAACTGATTAAGATAAAAAAATAAAATAGATAAAATAGTTAAAAGAAATAAATTTAAGAATAATAAATATACGAGAATAATCTAACATCTCAATTTCCATATAACAATGCCATAATATTTTAAAGATCAGTGTCATAATATTTTAAAGATTCATGAATCAATTAAGTGATAAGAATTGGAAAGCAGTTGAGTTACTCAACTGATTAACTCAAGTCTGTAATGGCCTTACACGCAATGCGTTTGCCCGACTTTGACTTCAATATTTTAAAATTCCAATTATGAAACCTACTTAAGTTGGTATTAAACTTGTGTATATAAAATTTATATTTTGGCTACAGTAGGTACATAAACCATATTAATTAATTAAATAAATATGTTAGTAAATTATTACTAAAAAATAATAATTACATGTCATAACACTACCAAGGTACAATTATTAAATCAGCTTCACGCTGTATCCCGCACACAGCAGGGTAGGCAGACGGAACCTAGTGTTAAGACACTCCGTTCCCCACTTTCTGCCGAACATTTAACTTTTAACTTTTTTTATTAACTTAATTATTAAAAAATATACAAATGGCGTCAAAACAACTTTAAAAAAATATTTAATTAACATTTTCTACGAATATAATGAATGTGATTGTATGCAGTAGGTACGGTTAAATAACGTTTGTTTTAATAACGAATACGAATTCATTTAAAGAGTACACATGGGACTCAGTGTATTTTTGAGAACAAACATATAAATATGCATAAGAGAAATAACAAAGGTCCGGCTAAAAATGGCGGAGGCGAGGTTCCAATTAATATTATAAGTACAAACTCTTTTATTAAATCATCTACACCCCTTAATTAAATTCATGGGGTATAATGTCTGTATGTTTAAAATTTTGACAACTTATACTTATCTGCTTTGTTTTTATTACATAAACCTTTAGTAGCCCCGTAGTTTTTCTTACTTTATATATAAAAAATAATGTAATAAAATTTTCAGCTGTATAGTCTCAATTTTAATATTTTCTTCAATAAAAATCTATGAAATAATATTAGTATAATAATATTACCTATGTTATAATTACACTTAAGTAAAAATATACATACAAAGTCATGTTCAAAAGTTAGTTCATTATTAAAAGACCGCGTCACCGGCCTCCGCGTTTGTGATATGTCAATTTCATAATTAAAATGCGTTTGACCGTGCTGAAGGGTCTACGAGATTAAGCGAGTCCAAATTGAATGTTTGGGACGGGTTAGCACTCGAAATATAAAGTCCTCGGGAATCAAATACAATTAAAAGAACCGACAGGAATAATAGAAATTTCAATCTCATTAATTGAGTGAGGCTACAAATTAAATATCAACTTAATGTACCATATGGTACTTTTATAAGTATAAAATCTAATTTTTAGTAAGAAAATACATAATTAAATATTGTTTAAAAAAAAATCACCACAGTGACTTCTAAATCAGTTCAGTTTTTTTTGCCAGGTCATGTTTATGTTGTTTTCCAAATATTAAGCATATAATAAATCCATTGTTACAAGAATAAAAAAATATACACGCAATCAGACTTAATAATCCTTTTCAAAATTTTCTAATTAAGCTGAGCCCTTATTTATATTTACAAAAACGAATAAAAAATATTTTAATATTAAATACATATATTTAAATTTAATCTATTAATAGCATATTATTTGAGACAAAGATTTCTATCTCTTGTTTCTCTTATTACTCGCTTATAGCAATACAATCCTATAATAGATTTGTTGATAAAAAGTAACCGGTTCAAATCTATTTTTAATTATTAACATGCATAAAATTACACCAGGAATTATATAATAGACAGTTGACGAAAAGATATAATTATATTAAGAGGAAACAAGCTTAATAATTCGTTGATCCGGCATTGCGAAGGCCATACTATCGTTTTGTCAGCGGTCACCAACACTTTTTAAATCGTCGGTCGCTTTAATATGATAATTTTGATATTTATTAATTTACTTACTATTATATTTATATGACAATCGAAATTAAATAGTATTTATTTTGTATAGCTTTCTTATATCAAACATATACATACTCATAGCATGGTATGCTAGGGAACGTTCCTGACGCCCAATTTTCAAGATATTTTCTTGGCGAAACTCAACGCCGCGCTTTATCTTGTTACAAGAACATGAAAAATGACAATAAATATGTAGTGTTTACAGTCAAATGACCTCATACATTTAATAGAGGTATAATAAACAGATTTAACTTTGGTGGCCACTGGCTTCATTGCCGGAACCGACTTTATTAAGCATTATTTGACCGCAAGCCCCTGACTCATAAGAAAACTATCACTACCGTGAAACACGAAGCATGTTAATTATTTGAAGGTAAAATGTTCCTTTATAACTTATAACTATTAAAATAAGTACTTTCAAAAGTGAAGTTTCATATTTTATTAATTTTCAAGAAGTGAAATAATAATTTATTATTTTATTAATAGGTAGATAATAACACATCATACCCATTTGCGTCGCGGGGTCGGGTAAAAATAGTACAATGGTACGTTTAGACTATAACATTATGTACGGTTCATATTAGTGTCTCTGTACCCTTTGACGTAAAAGTTGTGTCTAAGTGTCTAGTGTAGCTGAAAAGTTTTCGAACTGGCTTGACATTTTCAATACACTGAGCTTGAGTGTCATGTGGTATACAAAACAAAAAACTAAATATATTAATCAAATTAAATTAACTTATAGTAAACTTAGAAGGATTTGTAATAAAACAGTAAACAATTCTAATTATTTATTTCTAACTTATAATTATATTGATATATTTACATTTATGTCAATATACAGCTGTACAAAAACAATAATACTTAAACAATATTTAACATAAAGAACTGGTAAAACTGTGAAAGTGTCTCTACATACAAATTATAAGTCCATTCATCAAACCAGGAAATAACTAAGGCCCATATTCATAAAAGGCTCTCAAGTCTGAGATCGATCTTAAGAGCGCTTTATCAATACAAGAACGACGAAAGGTGTTTTAAAAACATGCAACAAGAAATTAATTCTAAAGTGGTAAAAAAACAGTGCCAAATATATGAACAGACATGCATATCAGTATATAAGCATTAAATACTTACACAATTATATAATAGGTGATAAAAAAATAAATTATTAAAAGTAAATTACAGCTGCTTTTAAAAATGCAATTAAAAACCAACTAGGAAAAGGTTGCAATCGACTAAACAAAATAAAACAATAAGAAATATTTTGTATGTCCAAGACTATAAGGAAGTAAAATTAGTTGTTAACATTGCTACGAAAAAAAGTGACAGTAATTCTTGTTTTAAACTATCGATTTAAATTGAAATATATAGATAATTTAAAAAGATAATGGCACAGTATTTATTTTATGATAATTATTTAACCAAAAAATTGGAAATTAATATTAAATTGTTAGAATAATACCTATAAGAAAAAAGAACACGAGAAAGAAAAGCAAGAAGAAAGAAAATGTTATGTAAGTATCCAAATAAATAATATAATAACTTCTTATTGCTTTATTTGGTTGTGCATTATTTCTAACTACATTTGACTATTTTTATCGGCCGTAAGGTTTACCTGGCGAGCCGGGGGGCTGGAAACCGAAGCCTGAAGCGCCTATTACTACTCCGCTGGTCTGAGATGGGTCGCCGGGAGGCGATGGAGGAAAGACTACTGGACCTATAAAAAAAATAAAAATATAAAAATATCTGTCGCCGTCGACATAGCGTAGTAGCTTCTGATTGTTAAAGACAGTTGTAAATTCAATTCCCACTCGGGGAAATTAATTATATTAATTTCCTTGCTCTAGTAATAAGACAAAGGGCGATGTAGAGTTCTACCACTAATTATTACACATTTTTTGTAACTTTCCGTTTCTTCTTCTATATTCTTTTGCCAAGTGATATACACTACATTACAGATATATTATAAGTAGGACACTATATTATAATAGTCCAAATATGATTATATAAATTAATATACACCAACAAACATATATTTACGGACATGTTTACAAAAAACATTATTAACATATAATTTGGCTTCCATATATGAGGTTACGAATAATAAAGTAAGCATCATAATTATGTAAATGAGAAATCTAAGCGAATCGTCGTAATAGCCTTGCTGGTATTGACCTCCAAATTTAATTAATATTTGAAGGAATATATTGGATAATATTTAGCATTGTAAATTGAATCAATTTTCTGTACTCATGTACATAATTTTCTTTAATATTATTAATAGATTCATCAATTGAGGCAGTCATAAGGCAGGAAGGGACATCAGCATACGTCTGCGACGGTTGTGGGTTCAATTACCACTCAGAGTAATAAAATTTGAACATTTTCATTTCTTCCCTCTGATAACAAAGCAAGCTACATTGAGCTCCTCCACTCAAATAAACATAAAAATACAAATAATCAAAAAATAGCTTAAAAAATAATAATATTAAATTTCTGCAAAGTCAGCTAACTACATACAGTCTTCGTATTATGACTTGTACAATAATTACAAGCTTATATATCAAAGTTTGAATTGAAAGTTTAATGAAACGCATAAAGGCTCATTATAATTTTTAATTCTCAGACAATTAACTTTCATATTAATAAATTATTAAGTAATGTGTTACATTTAAGAAACACATGCAACAATTACTTTCTTGTTGCATAAGTTAAGAAATATTATAAATTTATTGTATTGTATTTCCTTTACAAGACCTAGTGTTAAGACACTTCGTTCCGCATTTTCCGTCGAATTCAGACGGCTCAACGCCGCGATTTGCCTCTACACTACAACGAAGAAATGAAAACGTTAAATATTTCACTTCCCTGAGTGGGAATTGAACCCACAACCTGTCGCGCCTACAGTCCACAAGTGTGACTTCTGCACCACAACTGGTGTCAAGTAATTCTTAAATTATATATAATTATGATATACATATACATTCGGCTACACTTAACATAGCATTACGTTGCAAAATAATCCTGCATAAATAAACCTAATTATCTTTAACTAATGTCATTTTAGATATTTACAATATATTTAACATAGCATAGTTCATATATACTTATCGATACATTATCGAGTTAAAGTCTATAGTTGTACTGTTATAAATAATCTGTGGGCGTACAGTTTACATATTAAAGTGGTTAAACTAATTATAATTTTGCAATGCGCGAATGTCCACAGTTTAGTTATTTATTTTTCTCTATGTAAATTATATATATAATAAACAACAATAGCTTTTGTGACCTTAACATATAATGTGTAATGCAACAAGTACAATGAAATTAAAAAAAATAAATAAGAATATATCTGTTCGTTTACATTTACTATCTATTTGGTTTTTTTTCTTACTTGCATTTTAGGGTGGGGAAATCATACAATTCGCTTTGTCTCCACCATAATGTAGAAGCAAAAATAACATATTTAAATAAAAAATAAATAAAAATAACACCTTATTTAAATCAGGTTACGACCTACGGCCATTGTGTATACAGCCTAATCACATAATTATATACCTATTTATTTATTTACATTATAATAACTATATTGGTTACTCATTCATTATTCTTGAAAACCTTGGAAATAATCACTCTATTAGTAATAAGATAATTTCCAAATCATTTCTAAGTAACACAAGTACACAATAGATATTGATAATAAGTAGAATTAATCATTTAATGCTTTCGAACAGGATAGCAACGAACGATGCCGGTTCAGAACCATGGTTTCAACACAATAACTAACATTCGATTTAAATGTTATTGTATAAACATTAAACGGGAACTGCATTACTAAATAATGTTAGTACAAGAATAATTTAAGTTTCACGTTGTATCCCGCATTTAGCAAGGTAGGCTAGAGGATCTAGTATACACACTAAACACTCCGTTCTCTACTTTCCGCCGATTTTTTCGAGGCGTTGCGTGTTAAGTGGCAGAACTCAACGCCGGTCTTTTACCAGAGCGAAGAAATGAAAATATTAAGAAATAATAATTCATTCCTTCGAGTGGGGATCGAAGAACTATCTATCATCACAATGTATATCCTAATAATTCATTTATTAATTTAAAAAAATAGACGACATTACTAGATAAAATTTCTATATGAAATGTAAAAACCAACTTTAGAACACGCATCTGGGCTATAATTTCCACATTCTTTCACAAAAGGTATTAATGAATATTTTATATAATTACAATATTATATCACAAGCCTCAAAAAGTAAATGGAAACAAAGTTCATTATCTACTAATATCTTTATAATTGCACGTTACTATGACCGCACACGAGCACGGCTTGACATTGAAAAATCAAGAATCAGAGCGGGTCGAGCTCGAGCTGCAGCTACTTTGGAGCGAGAATGGTACTTCCAGCCCTTTCCTTGAATCTTGAAAGCTTAATAGTGGTTTTTTTAGTTTCACGCTATATCCCACATGTAGCAGGATAGGCAGAAGGAGCCTAGTAGTAAGACACTT
This sequence comes from Heliconius numata, assembly GCA_016802625.1. Classification (NCBI taxonomy): domain Eukaryota; kingdom Metazoa; phylum Arthropoda; class Insecta; order Lepidoptera; family Nymphalidae; genus Heliconius; species Heliconius numata. The sequence goes on along the minus strand of JAEBDU010000106.1, from coordinate 163,564 downwards.
CGCTCTCCATTTTCCGCCAAATTCGGGATTACGGGATTACGTGTTGTATGGCGGAACTCAACACCGCGTTTTTTTTGCCTCGACACCAGAGCGAAGAAATGCAATATTTAATGATATTATTTTGATGACACATATTTTTTTATAATAACAATGAATTATTTTGACAATATTTTTTACCAAAAAAAAATCTGTATATATATTATTAATTAAAAGTTACCATTACATATTACATTATTTATTAAATCATTTTCAATTTATTTATTTGCACTATAATGGGTTTCGGTTAGTAATTAATGAATAAAATATATCAACGTATTTCCTAACAACCTTCTAATAAAAGATTTAATCTATTTTCAAATTAAATATTGCAAATGTAAATAATAGAGGCAAGCAAATAATTACTATCTCCCTAACATATTGTGTAAGGATTAGAACACACTGGGAACTTGCGACACGACAACCGTTGTACTGTTTTACAATTCGACATCACAATCGAATTTAATTCTAATTACGTAATTTATTAACAAAACACTTCAAATATATTTTTTTGATAGTTATTATTAAATAAATAGATATAGATAGATAGATATAGATACATCGATATAAATATAGATAGATATAGTTAGCAAAATGGTCAATGAACATAGGATCAAAATTGAGTTTCATGCTTTAGAACATATTAAGTTAGGCGAAGAAAAAGCGAGAAAAAACGGAAAATATAATTTTCTACTATTACAAATAAATATGACATTTTCACCATATTTCTCCTTAACTGAATTGTACCAAACTTGTTACGTTCGCAACAATTAATTCTGATTGAGGGATGCCGTGTGCAAAACACTTGTGCAACGTCCTCAGTTCTTGCTCGGCCGAGCATGATTCTGTCATTAAACGGACCGGGACCCTTAACAATAACCAGATTCCCTGATATATGGACAGACGTACATTTTCCTCCGTTTAACTTGGTTATATAGTTATTATATGGTTAGAAATTTAGGTTAATTATTTTAACTGTGACTGTTTTTTTTTAATGTAAATTTAGATAATATTAGAATAAAAGACAATTTGTTGGTATTTTAACTACTTTGCTTATTAAATATCACAAAAGCAATACATAAAAAACAATTTTTATATTTTATTGTAGGCGTCCTCAAGTCAACAATGTTTCAACAAATATTTATGTAGGTACTTGTTTCTAATCCTTTAGAAATTATATCGAATAAATTAAAGAGACCGGCCCCTACTCTGCATCGAATAGGCCAGTCTAATTTACATTGGTTTGCGTAAACGTTCATTTGGCTTCAAGCGGTTGAATTACGGAAGCCGCAGCCGTGAAAAAAACTGGACCGTAAAAAGGCAAATAATTAAAGTGCACGTTGGAGAATGTACGCCGAATTGTGGGAACCCGGTGTAGACTAGTGTCCTTCTGTAATTTGTCACGAACCGAACTGTGCTGTCGACTTCATTAACTTCTAGGAAACCTTTACGAAACTTGTTTTTTTGTGAATTCAAAGAATTATTGATTTTTTTTCAACCATTTATACAAATATTTTGTTAATAATATAATAAGTATCAATTTTTGTTTGTTTGTTTTTTTTTTCTTTTTCAACACTTCCGTTGGATTCTGGAAACATTACGTGTTGAGTGGCGGAACTTAATGCATCGTTACGAGGCCGAGGAAATGCTAATTTTAATATTTCATTTTCCTTAAATACGATTTTTTTTTAATTATAACTCGATATAATTGGACATTACAAATCCACAACGTGAAATCTGACCTCTTAAAAAGTTCACTGGAAAACTTACAAAGTAAAACCTATTTATTTTCGCTCATTAGTTTTATTTCTTCCAATTCCATAAAAAACACCAATAAAAACAAAGACAACCGCAAACTTTCGAAAGTATTTACAAATGCAATGTTTACTTTCGTAATGTCACGAGCACATACATGTTGGTAACAATTAGTGGAGTGCAGTTTTTACTATTTGCTGACTGTTTGCAACAGACAGAAGTTTAGACACCACACCTATACGTAAGTTACCTAATGCTGATTGTCTTTAAACTGCTATCTATTATAATTCTTGTAAGCCAGGTCTCTACTTTCAAGGAGGTTTTGTATGTAAACAGATTAATAGTGTTTATTCGTTCTCTATAGCTTTTGGTGGGGATTGCTAAAGTAAAATATAACATGTTATATTATATTTTAAAATAATTAACTGAATTGAATTAAAATATTATACAAGGACAAGGAAAATTACAACCTCATACAATTAAAACAAAACATTTTTTTTTCGTATTTTAACTAAATTTGTATATTTTAATGTACCTGTATTTGCTCTAGGGTCCCTGGAAGCAGCTGCCGATAAAACATTTAGGCTTGGAGGACCGAAGTTGGTAGCGAGGTAGCCATCTGAGAAACCGACTCCGAGGTGGTTGTATTGCGCCGTCGTCAGCACTGCGCACGCGCATACTATCAGCGCCTGTAAATAATATACAATTGTTAAGTCATCTTCTTAAGTTTCTATATATTTATATAATACATTTATAATCAACAACGATGCTATAACTATATAATATGAACCCACAAATTGCTATCATAGAAAAGTATGGTGAGAGGATGACGAGGTAACTCATATCTCTTCTCTTTACTTCTATTCTTACCTCTATCCTTTTAATCTAGAAATAAAAGTTGTAATATTTATAAAATTATGTACAAAAAATACACTAAATTTAAGTAAAGTCAATATTTTTGTTTTAAGACCATGAAGTTAAAAGATTTATGGTTATAAAATATTTGTGCAATACATGTGATTATTTATTTTATTTTTCAATGTCACTTAGTGATGAGTTGGTTTAAAATTATACTTATTTCATATTGTAAATATTTATATTATACCAGAACCTTGACGGAAGTAAAAAAATCTATTAATTTTTGACATTTATGTATTTTTATTTATGTAAAAATAAAGCTTAATTTAATTTGTTTTTTGAAAAATTTAGCATAACAACTTTTAAAACTGTACATATTATATTATTTTAAATAAAAATTTATATAGTTCAAGTTTATCAGTGTCACGTTCCATACGTTCCGAAATTTTATTAGTCACGAAGTTACAGTAAGTAAGTAAGTAATTTAAATATTATTCCAATATAACCAATGAAATATAGCCTATACAAGTCCAAATGTAATCTAAATACCCACAAATAAAATAGTTCAATTTTAATTTTTAAAAAATCAGCTTCACACTGTGGTATACAACGTGAAGCTGACCGTGTGGTCAGGGTACAGGGTAGGCAGAAGGGAACCTAGTGTTAAAATACTCCGTTCTATACTTTCCGCCGAATTCCGAAGGCATTCAATCATAAAAAATATTTCAAAGATAATATTTCAAATGTTGTTTACACATTGTCAATTATTTCTGTATCCGTGTATTTTGTTTCCGCAAAAGTAACAGTCACACGCTTGTGCCCCAGCACCACGACTGGCCTCAATTTTCAATATAATATATTCAATATCTATAAAATCTATTAAATTTCCACAATTTACGCAGTAAAATGGATATTTGCAACTATAAATAAATAAATTAAATTAAAATAAAAACTCCGCGTTCTCTATATTTTTGTGACTAGGTATTATATATTTTTATTTATTTCACCTCTCTCTAGAATACTATATTTTGTATTCTAGAGAGAGGTGCATTTATTGATTTAATTTTAAACTCTTCTCTAGTGTCTCTTTAATCTTCTAAATAATGTAATATTCTCTTGTAAAAATGTTAATTTTTTGTAATTCAATAAAAAAAATACGTAAAACTCCCCGATACGCGTAAAAGAAACAACAAGAGTACGGGAACTACGGAAATGTTACATAATAGGTGCACATACACATATGCAACCGGTCTCCGAACATGCGAACTTGATATGTGACCTTAGCTGAGGCCTGCTGAAGGCGGTCCACTTATGAGCTGGGTCAGAGGCCTATTAGTCATCTATACTGAATATAATTCCGCGTATCAACACGTAAATACGTATTAATTGGAGTATAGTTTTTAGTAAATAGAAGAAAAAGGCTATAAAATACGGTTTTCGTAAATATTTAAAATATTTTCTAGATATAAGCATTATTTATAGCTACAGCGGCGTTGAGTTCAGCGACTCAATACGCAATGTCTCAGGAATTCGGCGGAAAGTGGGGAACGGAAGTTGCTTAACACTAGGTACCCATATTCCCTCTGTATACCCTGATTAATGCTGGATACAGCGTGAATGAAGGTAAAAAACAATGAAGTATATGGACCAATGTGATTTTTTTGATTTATAATTTTTAAATACATAATTTTCAATTAATTCATATCAGTAGTTGATACAGCAATTAATTTTAATGATTAATGGCTAATAAATTAAAGATATATTTTGAAACTGTTAAACGTTTAAGAATGTTGCTTGAAAGGGTGAAAGGGTTGTTTATGATACAATTTGCAGTATACCAAACTGCAGTTTAAACGCATGTCAGATACAAAGTTACGAAGGAATCTGTTAAAATAATATGCAAATTCTAATCTCGCAAATAATAATTTGTAGCGAGGAATAAATAACATAAATATCGACGGCAGTTTAACACCCACTGTAAAGCAACACCGTCTACTCCATTATTGTGATGAAAGTTTTTAATACATTTCCTAACCGTTGAATACTACCTTACTGCCTAAATACTAACATTCTATTTTATTATTGTTTAAATTATTGTGGGTTCGATGCCAATGGAATTAATTATTATTTATTAATATTTTTATTTCTTCGCTCTGGCATCCAATATAAAAGCGCGGCGTTGAGTTCCAAAGAGCCCAAGTCCTCTCTTATCGTGTGATAGTAATGAAAATGTAAAATAAACAGAAGAATATGTATTAAATCGAGCAGCTAGCTGTCTGGCTAACTTTAAAATAGTAGAAATGTCAAATATTGCTGCGTTTGATTCTACGATCGAATAGTAGATATATTTTTCCTAGAGAAATCTAATTTTACCTAGAGTGTAGAAGTTTAAAAGTTCTGAATAGAAAAGAAAATAAAAAAGATAATATTTATATTCATGTAAACTAGTAAATTCAATTATTTATTTTAGAAAATAGTTACTTATTTTATACATTCATTTATATAAAAACAACCAAATATGTTACGGACACAATGTAAAACGGTAACAGACTTGCAAATTAAGCAATATGCATATACAATTGAATGAAATAATGATGATTGAAAGAACGGAATAATTGAAGAATATAATTATCACATTTCATAATTACCACCATCAGTACATCACCATCTACAGACGAAGCATGAATAAATGAATGGAGAATCAGTAAATATATATTTAACTAGCGGCCCGCCCGCGGCTTCGCCTGCGTGAACTACGTTATTATTAATTTCTGTCTCCATAAGTACCTACGTACTATAAGTGACGTCCATGAAATATTGTAGTAACGAAGTTTCATGTAAACTTTCAACCCCAAAAACAACCCCTGAGAAGTCGAATATTGCTAGTTCCCGTCTTAGCGAGCACCTACGTTCTATAAATAGCTCCTATGCAAAATTTCAAATTCCTAACATATGTAGTTTCTGAGATTTCGTGATGAGTGAGTAACCTTTCGATTTTATATAAAACAATACTTCAGCACAAAAGTCTATAATTAAACGATTTTCTCCTATTTCTCAAACAATGAGGTTTTGTGAAGTATTTCAATACAATTTGATAGCTGACTAAACAAGAAACAACGGCAAAGCACAGCCAGATTGTATCTTGAAGCATGTTTTAACGCTAACGGTTCTATCAATACGGCACTTAACTAAAACTTCCGAGACAGCATTTAGTTTAGACTAAGTTGCCGATAGCTGGCTTCGAAGTGAGTTTTAATATTTAAGTTAACCACTAACTTGTGGTAATGAAAAATAAAGTAGTATAAAATAACGCTTTAGTATATATTTTTATATTTTTTATATAAAATTATAAAATAGTTATCAGATCGATGTTACTCTAAATGCGAATTAGTAATAGAAACCTATTAAATGATTATTTGAGGTTACATAAAAAAATCTTCATCATGAAAATAAAACATAATTACAGTTAAAAGTTATTGTTCTAATTTCCTGTCTTTCTGTTTTTCACTAAATTTTATTAAAAATTATTAAGCAACTACAAAAATATTTTGCCGCAAGCGAAACTTATATAAAAAAATTATATTGTTTTTTCTATATTCTAGTTGTACGTTATAATTATCGCAATCGTTCAAATTAACCAATAATTAATTCAAATATTATTACTATCGCATTATAAGTCATGAACAATATTTATTAAAGCTAGTAGCATGCTAGCTAATTTTATTATGAAGTATTATTAATATTGGAATTGAACTCTAAATTCTAAAAACCAGTTATCTAGTGTGTGTAGTTTTTCACAACTTACCTACTCACTAGGGTTTCCATGTTACCCTAAAATTTGAAGGATTTCACTTATCTATCAATTCTTATGAGGTTCAGTTCAGTTCGGTTCGGTTCAGTTCCACCAATTACAATTACAATTACATTGCCTCCGGCGGAAAGTGGGTAACGGAGTGTCTCAACATTAGGTTCCCTCTGCTTAACCTACAGTGTGCGGGATACAGCGTGAAGCTGATTAATTTTATCTATGTCTACTTTCATTTGCAATGATTCTTGTTAACTAGTTCCTGCATTACTAGGGCAAGGCTTTATTACCTAATTACATTGTAAATATCTAGGCACAATCTAGCCTGCATCCTTACAAGGACGATTACGCGGGCTACGTGCGACGCCTGTCTTATCGAGATCACGTGCAACGGTCAATGTATATTTCATAAACCCTTTGAAATAAGTTAAGTGGATATTCACGCAATAAAATTTTGTGTAAATCGAAGTTTGCTTACGGACATAAAATTTTAACGTTTTTATAGTCATTTCATTTACAAATTTTATATTCTCATAAGTTATATATTTAAGCTCATTTCATGTTATTTAAAGTAAAGTAAAAAAAATGATTTTTAAACGGCTTTAGATACCACTTGTATAATTTACAACAAATTAATTATAATATAGAATCAATTTTCTGTTTACATCTTTTGGAAAATGTGTTACATAATATAAAAATTATCTTAATATAAACAGTTATATAAAAATGATCTTAAAAAAGGTCTTCCCCTAAAAGGGCTTTAAATGTACTAGTAATTAAACATTACATCGTGAGTCTCTCATGCTTAGCTGCGGTCAGGCCCGAGGCTTCCATGCGTGCTAAATAAATGAAGTGTAAAGGTTGTTTGCAATATTTTTATGCAACCTTCAGCTATTAATATTTCTGCATAATATACAATATTTCAGTATAATGCACTAATAATGAACCAAATAATAAATAATCAATGCGATTAGTCTGACGTTAAATAATTAATTACCAATTAGACCAAAATTTATATGTTATTGGTAATTTTTTTTGCATATACCTAATTAACTAAGCATTTTGCCGATAGAGTTTGCTAAATCTAATGTTATATACGTATGTGACAATTACAGGTTCAAATTCTACAATTTATGAAATAAGAACGATCTTTTGATTGCGTTGACTTTTTCTGTCCTACAAGAGACCGTAAACATGCACGTTCGACATTAATTTCAACTTGAAATTAATAAGAAGCGTGCGACTGTAAATGTGACAGGTTGTGGGTTCAATTCCCACTCCAGGAAATATAATACTTAATACCTTCATTTCTTCGCTCTGGTAACGAGGCAAAATTATGACGTGGAGTTCCGCCATTCAACACTAATGCCTACTAAATTCGGCGGAAAATGGGAAACACTAGGTTCCCAGGTTCCGTCTGCCTATCTAGCAACCTACCTAGCTTTTCGGAAGCTAAATAAATTTAAACTTAAGCGTTATAAATAGAACCTACAACAATCTTTCCCAACACAAAGCTCGTACTATCCATGAAATTAAGCTTTGGCAATTCCGGAACGATACGAATACCTGCGTAAGGATAGATTTCGTAACAACGAACGAACGTTTATGAGACTCTAAATACAACTTTCTATAGCATTCTGATAGTAATTTATAGCGAATATTTATAGTGTAACGAATTTAACAAAGTGCATTAAGTTGCAATATTGCAACGAGCATAGAATAACAACAATTGCATAATATAAAAAGCTAGCTAGTATGACTTGCATCGCCATTGTAGTGAGATGTGCGTGAAAAGAATAAATATATAAAATAATAAAATTAGGACTATATTGGTATTGTCTAAGTACGTTGTAAACAAATATAATATAAAATAATATTTTTATTAATTAAATCTTGAAAGTTTTAAATATATAATATATTAAAAAAGTGTTTATCATTAGACGAATTAAAATATGCATTGTAATGAATGCATTTAGAACCATTAACCGTGTGTAGGTAGTTTCGTAGCTAGAGTCGACACGAGATTTTAACACGATTAAATAATAAAGCAAAAGGCTTTCCGAATCAATTCACTGGACAAATTTTAAGATTAAATCTGTAATTGTCAGCGTCGTTGTGGATTCGAGTACCACTTCAAGAAATGAACTATTTAACATTATCATTTCTTCGCTCTGATCTCCAGGCAAAACACAGCGGAAAATGGGGAATGGAGGGTCGTGACACTAATTTCCTTCGAGCTACCATTCTGCGTGCGGGATACAGCGTGAAGCTAAAAAAATCTGTCTTTTCTGATAAAACCATCTATAGAATTATTAATTGTTGAATAAATTATTTTGATTGAATATCATTAACAAACAGATCTATCATTCTAGTCAAAACAGTTACTGATTTCTCTTTAAAATGTAAATGGCTGACAAAGCTATGCTATGCACGCAATGTGAACCTATTAGTAAATCGTAACCGGGCAACTATGTCAAGTTCATATAATTACTTTAATAGTCGACAATTGTAGAATTTGCGCATTAACTGTATATATTATTATGAATATTACATAGTCATTTGGAAATATAAGCAAATTAGGTATTCTCTGTAATAAAGTACAAACGTGCGCTTAAAATATGTTTTATCTTATGAAAACTGCTTTATAGTTCATACATAAAGATTAGAGTAGACTTAGGAAGAATCGCTATGTTAATCTTATCTTGAATCGAAAATTGAAAGTACTTAAAGACTCTTAATAGTAGGTACTTATTGAATTAACGCATAACAATTTTAACGTCGCAGAATTTGAACCTGCGCTTCTTAGAAAGGAAACCCTCCAAGCGCTCTGACCACTAAACCATAAGTTCCCATGAAGTTATATCAAAATTCTTATACCCTTATTTTAGCTTTACGCTGTATCCTGCAAATATCAGGGTAGGCAGAGGGAAACTAGGAACCTAATATTGAATCTCCATTCTACAGTAATTATCAATTTACATTTACATATAACTCTTACATAGTAAAACGACACTAAACTTGTAATGAATGGAATAAACAGAACAATAATAATTTCATTGAACAAGTTCTAATAAAACATCATTATATTATTATTTAAATATTCATCATTGTCATCAGGGCGCAGTTGAGAAATATGAAACTATTAGTATAATAAGGCTTGAAAGTAATGTTTCTTTGTTCAATTAGTTTAAATTATGCTAACAGAAATTCTTTCAAATAGGTGTCAAGTTCTGCTCTTCTTAACAGGGACAGAATAGAAAGCACGAAATAAGCTATTTTAATTATTTGGTCTCTACAAAAAAAAACAAATTATCTGTGAGAAAGAGATTATCTATATATATAAAATCGAAAAGTCACTCACTCATCACGAAATCTCAGAAACTACATGTGCTAGGAATCTGAAATTTTGCATAGGAGTTATTTATAGGGCGTAGGTGCTCGCTCAGACGGGAATTTGCAATATTCGACTTCTAAGGGGTTGTTTACGGGGTTGAAAGTTTGTATGAAACTTCGTTACTATAAATGCTAGAAGTCTCAAATTTTACAAGGACGTCACTTATAGGACGTAGGTACTCATGGAGACAGAAATTAATAATAACGTAGTTCACGCAGGCGAAGTCGCGAGCGGGCTGCTAGTTATTATGTATACTTAAAATATCTTCATATGACCTTAAAATATATGTTAAAGTTATCACTTCATCTTGAAATTACAAACAATGCGTTACCACGGCTCGAGTAGGTACACCAAGCAGTCATTGTCACCTACATGCCGAAGGTTGCCAAAAGTATTCTACGTACCGCAATCGACGTCGGTTATGCCACACCACACCTTACTCAAATTTAGTAATTTTAACTATTAAGGCAATTTTGCTCTTATAACAATGTTATAAAATTGGTCGTAAGTAAGCGCTTGAAGGCCATAGTGACCCTCGCGTTTGCTGCTGCATAAAAATACCGTTTTCTTACAATGATAGAAACTATGATAGAATTTTTTTTTTATGATAGAAACTAATTGACTGACCGTGTCAACAAATGTGGTTTGACTCTTTTGACAAATGATATAACGTGTTACATTGTTATTCTTTTTAGAGTTCCTTACCTCAAAAGGTGAAAACGGAACACTTAGTAGGATCACTTTGTTGTCCGTGTGTCAAGACCATTTATCTACAGATTGCATTGAGCTACAGTTATGAAAAATTGAGATCCACAGTTATAAAATTTTGTACGAAGTGAGAACTTATAATAGAATTAAAGGGATAAATCAGAACAGTGAAAATGTATGTGTATTTCATTAAAAAAAATCATTATAAACTTATATTAGTTCATTTCATGAGTGCATATGAACTTATTAACAAACTTATGTTTGCCAACTTTTATAATTGGTACTTTTAACCTAAGTACTGAAATTGGTACGGAAGCCTCTGTGGGCAAGTCCGACTCGCACTTAACCGATTTTTTCCTTTAATTGCTTGAACTAAACTTAAATGTCTTATTCGTATGCTTAGGTTTATAACCAGTTCAATAAGTACTCAAAATATAGGTAAATTTATACAACCGTTTGAACAAAGAATTATGCGGAAACATTTATTTGGATTATAAATATATTTTGGTACACAAAAAAACATACAAAACCAAAATAAATTTAATCACTGGTATTTATATATTTTTTATTCAGACAATTATAATACGTTTAACTTTATTATCAGCAAATAAAAACTAGTAATTGTAATTAATACGCAAATTGTACGGAAGTTATATACCGGTTCAGATAACGTAAAAATATAATAATTTAATATATCACTTGCGATTTTAACCACAAGTAGATTAAATAAGGTTTTTTTTTCAGTTTGACACTATATCCTACATCTGTCAAGATAGGCAGAGGGAGCCTAGTGTTAAAACACTCCGCTCGCGACTTTCCGTCGAATTCTGGAGGCATTGCGTGTTGAGTAGCGGAACTGAACGCCGCGTTTTGCCTCAGTTAATTAAGGTTTATATATTCGTACATTTTTTTTATTAAAATTAGATGAATATAAAATTAAAGTATTAATTGTAAAAGCTAACGGTTGTGTGATGGCATATATCATGCCTACAGATAAAAGGACACTGGATGTTAGATACTAAGTACTTTTGTACATCACAGTAATAAACAATATTATCAATAATTATAATTCAAAATACATATAAATATATATTAAACAGTCTTTATAAAACATATAAAAATTTCGCTACTTTAAAATTTTATATTATTTTTAAAAAGTATTTAACATATAAATATATATTTTTTAACAAGTATCAATATTATCATTACACAGAACGACCGCGTCGTATATCATGACACCATAAACGACTATTGGTTGGCATACGTCACAATTATCGGGAAACTCGAGGCTATTTTATGACACCTAACAAACTTGCGTTTTAGACGATTACATACATGTCTTGAAGTTCAAATAAAATAATAAATAAATAAATAAATATTATGAAATATTAGCAACAATATTTTTAAAAAAAAAAACTATGCTTATTTTACTTTCTATAACTAATCTATTCCATTGATCCAAAAATACGCAAGTTTTTGGCTTTTGCATTAAAAAAAATTTCATTCATAATTCTCATTATTAATAATAATTACTAATTAAATAAAAAAAAGTCTTATCCGCTTGTCTATGTCCGCCAAAATGATCTCGAACGCTATATATTAACATACTCGTTCACATACGAGTACGCGGCGTGTCCACAAACCGGTCACATTAACTTCCGTCTTCCGTGTAAATACTAGTTATTTAATAATTCACTGTGATTTATTATCCAAAATATGTTTCCATTTTGATAATATATTATTGAATGTAAATCAATGGCGGTTAAACACTATAAACCTTTGAACCATAGATTAAATTTGTATCTATTATATTGTAAATGCAGCATCACACAAATTTGACAGATGGTCAATTAATTTTCCGCCCAATTTCGAGATATTGCAGACGTTGGCGAGGATTCGTTGGTGAACCTTGGCGGAGAACAACGCCGCAGTATTGTCTTATCAGAACTTAAATCTATCTATATCTATCTATATATATATAAAATCGAAAGGTCACTCACTCATCACGAAATCTCAGAAACTACATGTGCTAGGAATCTCAAATTTTGCATAGAAGTTACTTATTTTGCATAGGACGTAGGTGCTCGCTAAGACGGGAATTTGCAATATTCGATTTCTAAGGGGTTGTTTTTGGGGTCGAAAGTTTGTATGAAACTTCGTTACTACAAATGCTAGGAGTCTCAAATTTTGCATAGACGTCATTAGGAAGTAGTCATGGAGACAGAAATTAATAATAACATAATTCACGCGGGTGAAACCGCGAGCGGGCCGCTAGTATATATATAAAAACGAAAGGTCACTCACTCATCATGAAATCTCAGAAACTACATGTGCTAGCGATCTGAAATTTTGCATAGGAGTTACTTATAGGACTTAGGTGCTCGCTAAGACGGGAATTTGCAATATTCGACTCCTAAGGGGATGAAATAGGGGTTGAAAGTTTGTATGGAAAAAAATTTAAATCGCCACCGATTTTTATAAGATTTGAAATTTAATAGTATTATAATAATTTTCAGATTGGAAATCAAACTCCCTACCTTTGGGAGTGTACAAAATTATGAATTATTCTTTTCAAAATTATTTCTTTCTGTTTGTTTCAGAACACTTGAATTAAAATAATTATAAACTTAAGTTTACACTTATAACACATGTATGACTAACTCTATCACGTAAACTAAAAGGTTATCGATATAATCCATTAAACACGACGTATATATAGTAATAGACATTTTTGATATTATAATTTAATGATCTACCATTTACATTATTTAAGAAAATAGAGCATAATATATCAACATTTATTCTACAATCGCCAATTATTGGTGATCATTTAATGTTGGCTAGTGATTTATTAGGTGTGGGTAGTCCACACTAAATGCCAAATACCAAAATGTCAGTTTAAAGTATCTATGAGTTAAATTCGTCATTTAATATTGTCGAACTAATCTTGTCCACTCTTTCTCTATTTAAAAAAAAATTACGTCCTACTAAAACAAATAATTAAGATAACAATAACGAAAATTAGAATATTACATATATAATTATATTTATAATTCATTTTTTATAATTTAAACATAAATTTATGTAGAACCTCATTTAACTGTTTACTTGAGTGGTTAAACTTCTAAACATAACATACATTCAAAGGTCAACTTACCATAAGAACATAAGTAGATTACGCTTAAAAACGCTATCAAATTTAATGTAATTCCTAATCATATGACGATCTCTAGTAATACAGCGGTAAGTGAGGTTGTTATTATGTAAACACGCTTACAATCACAGTGAAACATATTTAAACTCACCTTGACTTCTATACTAAGGCTGAGAATAAGAATTAAGAAAAAGGAAGTATATTAAACTTTATAATGCAATATATAGGGATTTAACAATCACAAGTTTTATATTTAGTGGGTTACTGCTTTCCTTGAAAGTAAATATTTTTATCATTATCCAATGTCCGTAATATTTTTGTCGTACTTTGTTAACTAGTTACATTGGAATACGTATATCGTTAATATTTCCTATATAGAGCTCTAAAAGCCAATTTAAAACGTCAATTTATTTATTAAAAACAATTATAATATCCATATTGCAAAGAATAAACTAGTCAATATATTTTATAAAGAATCATTATAATTTTACAAATAAATAATTAATATATTAGAAAAAAGAAAGACCTAATTAAAAACATTATAAGCACATTTAGGGGATTGTAGAAAAAAAGTTAGTGAGTTGTATTTTTGACAGTCCATCAGTGTCAACATACAACTGTCAAAAATACAACTCTATTTTGCTTACTTATAACCAGAAAACATATTATACAGAGTATAAAATGCGGAAATAATGATATTATCTTATTATGTTTTGGTATACGATAACATTCGCATTAAATATACACTTTCTACGAATACACTGGTAATAGAACATTTGTGAATGCGTTTTAAGTGTTGCACAACACTTACAACACTAACATCTCCAGTGTATCATTAAAAGTCTATTTATTATTTATTTTGGTCACAGAATGTAATGGCTACTCCAAGGCTGACACACTGTCGCGTGCCACCAGTTACCTAATTCAATATCAGCCTAGCGATCTGAACCATTTCATATAGTCTGCTACTTTAATTATATAAAAATAAAAAAGTTTAATAACAGTTTTTATGTGACAATGAAAATTCAATTATGTTTCGCAATTCGACCACGATTTTTTGAAACGGATCATTTGGCTGTAATTTATTATATGATATAATAAAACAATTAAGCTTTGCTAATTCATGATAAAACCTATTGGATTAAATTCGTATGGTTAAATAGGTCGTTCACCTACTATCCGCTTAGATATGAAGGTTTTTTTTCTACATGACGTGCAAAAATCACTATTTCTATTTTTACTTTTTATATAAATAGATACATGTAATATGTTAGACATAAAATCCAAAAAAGCAATACGTATTATATAACTTGTACTTTACGAAATCTCTCTCTCTCGAAAGATCTCAAGTTAGTGTTGCAAGTTAAAAATATGTGCTTATAGAAAAATAAACTTAATCACTGATCTTATAAAGTCAATTAATGAATGTAGAGACGTACTAACATGTGTCAGATCTAAGAGACCAGAGGATTGTGATTGTTATGAGAACCAATCGTCTTTGTTCTTTAAGTAACGTTATGTTGCACCTTGGCCGTAATTAATCTACTATATATATCTATATAATAAATGAACGTTTGTATGTAGATTGACCCAATTTTTTCATCTTATTACTTTTAAACATCATCTTCATGAATTATATTAATGAATCGGCCACGTTTCTTTCTCATTTCCTAACCAGGAAAGAACGATCTTGAATTTGTTATATACATACTTTATATATGTTAAAATTAAAAGTAAGATTACAAAATTACATTACACCTACACGAACATGTTACTAATAACATAATGTTTACACCAATTAAGTAGGAATAAGATAATCTACAAACGTGCGTTTCAATTTTAATTTAAAAAAAAAATTATAATAATTAAAGAAAAAGGAAAATTCTTATATCAAATAAAAAAATTATAAGTTTTATTAAAAATAAATATTGCTATAACAAAATTTTGAATCTTTATATTGATTTCCAATCTCTTCGGTGTACCAAAAAATTCTGCGTAAGATATTTAAAGAGAAGCACGTGTGCGCAAGTGCCTTTTGATGATATAACGTATTACGAGATTAAAAAATCTTGTAAGATAAGATAGCTGTGATTTATTTTAAAATCAGTATTTCACGTGCACAGATAAATATTTTAATTATATTTTTCTAGTTCCACACTGTAGGCAGAGGGAACCTGGGCACCTAGTGTTAATTCACCCATTCCCATTGTTTCCGCTTTGCCTTGACACCAGAACAAAAAATGAAAATATTAAATAAGTATTTAATTTCTTCAAGAGGAAATCGAACCCACAACTTCTAGATATATTGACTGGCCTCGTTTAATAATTATAATAAATCATTAATATATAATTTATTCGTACAATTAACTAAAGTAAGTAAATTCTGATCCAAAAGTAGATAAAACTAAATACTTGTCACAATGCACGTCATTATCCTTTTCATTATTTGATACGTATCGAGCTGTATCGACAATGTTAACTTAGCTTTGACAATGATAGTTATCAGTTAACCGTGACGGTTAGATTTGACCAGCCCTCGGTACGATAACTGAATGAAAGTGAATGTTTAGTTAAAGTCGCCTAAAGTCTTTGTCTTGTACCCTGCACCCTTGAATGTATTAAAAATAGTCAGTATTAAAAACATTACAAATATATAATATATATTAGGTAGTCTAGTTTAATATTTATCAATAGTCTAACTTTATAATATATTCAGAGAAAAATCTCCTAAAAGTGACATCTCCATATTGTATTTTACAATATGTGTAATAAGCATAAATTATGAAGATCGCGAAATTATTGCGAATGTACGCGTGCGTAGGACACTGGGTTTAGATAATGTTGAATTAACTTATTTCCGCGGTGGAATTAAGAAATTCGTTCTACATATTATACGAGTTTACTAAGTTCTAGTCGAGTCGATCTTATAATATTACCCATTGATTCATGGATACAATATTTATGTCTATTTGTGGTGCAGCCCCTAAATCATAATATATACGTCTATTTGTTTTGCAACCCCCTTCTTTTAACCCCCAAATTAAGTAACATGTTTTGCATGGATGAGATGATGAAGAATTTAAAGCTTATAGTCATTGTGATATTTTTTTTTTTTTTTTAATTTAATTTTTTTAACCATTATTGTTCAAAATGTGTTACTTCCAAAACCATGTTCATAGTAGTGCTATGTTAACAAAGGGCCATAATGTTGAATAAAAATTTGTATAAATAATATTCATTAAAATGCGTTCACGAAATATATTTATGGCCTCGTCCAAATAAATAAACTCACACCACAATGTAAAATAGAAATTTTACGCATATTACATATGCGTGAGTTATTTTATTAAGTTACAGTGAAAATATGACGTTACTACTTATCTACATATTTTGATTTCTAATAATAATAATAATACTTTAAAAAAATAACTACAATTCTATATCAAGATATATATTTTAGTTCGATAAAAGATTTGTAATCAAGAATCAATAAAAAACTAATATAATTATCAAAAGCAAAACGACAATCCTGCTCTACCATGAACTTAAATTAAAAAAAAAAAGTATACATATCAACTTACGACTGTGACGTATTTGGTCATGCTGGTTACTTGTCACTGTCACAGTATCACAAGTGAGGCGCGCACTGACCGACTGCGTCCAAGCTCCAACTGGCTACTGGTGGCCTGCAACCAATCGGTGGTGGTAAACCATTACCGCACAACGCTATACATACGTATGTACATACAAATCGACAATTTTAGATCACGCGTCTAATAAATAATGAAAAACGGATCGGGGATGTGGAAATTGTTTCACAATATGACCTTAAGGGGCCGATTTGATAGTTATTTTAACTGTTTTTTTTTTATTACGTACTGGCTTGTAGGTGTAGGGTGTTCGCGCTGTGCGCTTGAGCCGGGTTGTACGCGCAACAGAAGCGTGATCGAGTTATATAGGACAGCGCGCGACCTCCGTTTTGTTGGAAACACCGCGTACCGTGTTACCCTCGTTGAAGATTACACGAACTCAACGTATATAAATGAATGGTTGACAATTTTATTTCTTGTCATTTTTTTTCTTATTTTATTTCCTTATATTCTAAATAAGCTAATTATATTTTAAGCCTTAAATGAAAATGAAATGGTCCAATGTGTTTTATCAATAATATTTTTTAAAGAAATTTATAGTATTTTATCGCGTCTTATTTTCTTGTCACATATGTATGAAAAGATAATTAATATCTTATATAAATAGATGGGTCAGTATCTTTATAATAACACTGGATTTTCTTTTTTATAATAACAATGGATATAACAAATAAAACAACTAAAATAAAACCTTACACTAGTAACACCGTGACAGTGAAGGACACACCTTATTTTATAAGAAACCTTAGCAATATTTCCAGGGTTTTGTCACGCCAATTTAAAAAAAACATCAAATTAAAGCACAGGCACCTGTGAACCTGTGAAAGTTATTTTCTTAATAAAAAAAAATCGACAGTGTCGCATTTATATTTTACTAGCGGCCCGCTCGCGGTTTCACCCGCGTGAACTATGTTATTATTAATTTCTGTCTCCATGGCTACGTCCTAGTGACGTTTATGCAAAATTTGAGACTCCCTGCATTTAGTAACGAATGACAAAGACAAATGTCATTAGTAACTAAGTTTCATACAAACTTTCAACCCCAAAAACAACCCCTTAGAAGTCGTATATTACAAATTCCCGTCTTAGCGAGCACCTACGTCCTATAAGTAACTCCTATGCAAAATTTCAGATTCCTAGCACTTGTAGTTTCTGAGATTTCGTGATGAGTGAGTGACCTTTCGATTTTATATATATACTAGCGGCCCGCTCGCGGTTTCACCCGCGTGAACTATGTTATTATTAATTTCTGTCTCCATGACTACGTCCTAGTGACGTCTATGCAAAATTTGAGACTCGCATTTGTAGTAACGAAGTTGCATACAAACTTTCGACCCCAAAAACAACCCCTTAGAAATCGTATATTGCAAATTCCCGTCTTAGCGAGCACCTACGTCCCATAAGTAACTCCTAGGCAAAATTTGAGATTCCTAGCACTTGTAGTTTCTGAGATTTCGTGATGAGTGAGTGACCTTTCGATTTTATATATATAGATAGATGACTATGAGCGTAATAGATATATAACAAGAGAAATTCCTTTATCTGACACTTTCAAGACCTACCCCTTTGCCTATACCTTTAGAGTTTTTATAAATTACTTATACGATAAATCAAACATACAATTACTACAAAATAATTGTCTGCTTCACACTGTATCCCGCACACAGCAGGGTAGGCAGATTGAACCTAGTGTTAAGACATTCCGTTCCCCACTTTCTGCCGAATTCTGGAGGCATTGTGTGTTAAGGGGCAGAACTCAACGCCGCGCTTTGCCTCGACACTAGAGCAAAGAAATGGAAATATAAACGTAAATAAATATTTCACTTCCTCTAGTGGGGATCGAACCCACAACCGTCGCGTTACAGTCACACCCTTGTGCCGCTGCGCCACGAGGATCTCATAATTGTAATAAAAGCACGCTACACTCTTAATATTCACGCTGTATCCCGCATATAGCAGGGTATGGAGAGTGAACCTGGGAACCGAGTGTTAAAATACTTCCGTTTCCCACTTACCGGTGAAATATGGAGGTATTTCGTGTTGAGTTGCGGAACTCAGGGCCGCGCTATAAAAATGAAAATTTTACAGTCGCACGCTTGTATCCCTGCGCTATGACTGGTCTGAATATTTAAAAAAAATATTTGTTTATATATGTGAGCTCATTGTACGTGAATAGGCTTAGATTTGGATTAACTAATGTATAACATTTTGATAAAGAAAAATATAAGAAAGCTTGAATTAAAAAATATTTATTATATCCATAATATTATAATGTTACATAACATACATATCTATCTTAATATGTTTATAATAATGCTTGCTAGGAATTCCAGCCGTACCCCAGAGATATGTAAATTACTCACAAACAGACACTCTGATGGTACCCGTCAGTCAAAGCAATTTCCAGCTATAATTTCGAATGCTGTTTCTATTATTATTTAGCCTTTTAAAGCCCCAAAGCCTATTTTCAGATAAGTTAACTTTGGAAACAAAATCAGTTTTAGCATCTGAAAATATGTTTTAATTTCATGAAATTATTGGACGGCTAAAATTTCAATTTCACTAACTACTTGTAACTTATTTTGGGACAAGAAAAATATATATCTAACATCTGCATATTAAATCTTTATAATATATACTTACTTAGCATTATTTCCAGTAATCAGAGAAAATCTAGTGATATGATAACATTACTTCTTTGTTACTTTTCCAAAAAAAATGATGAGATAATTCAACCGATTCGTCTTGTCTTGAGTTCCGGCCATATCTTTCTTTATTTTAAGTAAATATACAAATGTGATTTTTACAAGAAATCATGAAACTATAGATCTGAGTATATGATTTGAATTTCAACTTGATATCTCCAAGCGTTCCTAAGATAAAAGCTCTTGACAGACAGACAAACAGACGAACGGACAACAAAGTGATCTTATAAAGGGTCCTTTTTTTCTTAAAAGGTACAGAACCCTAGAAACTCCTTTTTACAACATTATTTTTTACAGCAATAAATATTTTTAGGCGGTACCCTAGGTAGAGTTTTCCAGCTTACGACATGTACGACTTATGACATATTGTAAAAAAGTTCAGACAAGTTGAGAAACACCTCTAATAAAATGAACTATTGACGGTAGGTAATTAAGAATGTATAATTTAAAAGTGAGATTTTTATCATAAATAATAAATATTTAAAACTTTATTATCTAATCATACATACATATTGTATGTCTGTTCAGTTGTTAAAAAATATATTATAATATATGACCTTCGAATAATAATATTTATCATATAATAAATATTCAAAAATGAAACGTGGTGAATGATTACATTAGCAATACAATTAACTTTATCGTTCATTTTTTAACGATACGATTGAAATGTAGACATTAATGTACTTACGTAACAACCACTTACATGAAAATATGCATTTTTAAACTGAATAAAAAAAAAATATTAAAAATATGTTGAACTGGAATCCTAAACTAATGTAACAAAACACTCTAAGCTAACTCTAAAATGCTAATAAAATATTAGAACAAAGTGTGAAAATTAAAAAAAAAATATTAATTTTCTTTGTATTTTCTTAAATACTTTGTTCCAAGCTTTTCCAAATGAGAATGTCAAAATCAAGAAAATGACATGAAAATACAAAGGAAAATAATAATATTTAATCAATTTCGTAATATTTTGTTCCAATATTTTTTGTAACTTAAAAAAGGGGTTGTAAATAATCATTATGTAGGCAATTTGACATTGTTTATAATTAAGAAGGACTTTTGTGACGTTTTGTCCCAACTACCAGGTTAGTATAAAAGTAACTACAACCTGAAGGTTAATCCGTAAATAACATATTTATGCTATATATTAATATATATACATTTATTTTAGTATACAAAAAGTGTTTTTTATGACTATAAGACTAAACTTTTTTCACCATGCAAAAAAACTTGACCGATCTGTCTTACCTAGTATACTAATAATTAATAACTATGCCACTTACAAGATCACTGATTCATATACAGGGTGCTATTTTTCATACACTTATTATTATTTATTTATTTACGAGTTTACTAAATTGTTCTTATATAAGCACTCTCAATTTTACAATTTCATAGATTGACATGAAACAGGACTAAAAGATATTACACTGAAATTAGTTATGTAGGTTACATAGTTTATTTTAAACTGAGTTTATTTTGAAATGATTACCAATGATGACTGAATTAGAATAGAGATTTTTTTATGTTCCAGTCAACAGGACTAAATTTCAACTATAGTTTCTTTGTTCCTTCTAATTGTGCATGTATAGTAAGACAAAATATTTCGATTATCATTAAAATATTTGGTAGCGGGACCATTCTAGAAACCAATTAGGAAGCAATAGGTAGGTATTTGATTTACTTATAAACATTTCAAAGTTTTTATATGACTAACATTATATTTCAGGATTGATTGGTAGTTCTGTGAATTATATAATTACGTTGATCTAAAGAAATCAATGAATATTATAATCTCACTTATCTAAGATGACAAGTAAGATAATTAAGTATATACACGGGGAAAATTCGAAGTTCGTAGAAACATGACTATGGGATTTTTCCCAGATTCCTATTTTACACAAAGAAAATGTAGTGCCAAAATTTTCCGTTCTCCGCCTTCAACCCCTAGTGATGGCAGAACTAATTGACCTTTTTAAAATATCATCTATGAATCTGACATCTGTATGTAATAGTTGTACGGGGTGCAATATATATAATAATTGAATTTACTTTCGAATCCAAATGCGTTACATCACATAAGTACGTATTACCTTATAATAATAAAGCGATCATTATTTTTTATTACTTAAGCGTACAATGTTGTCATAATACGATTTTTGTATGAGTATTTAATTTTTTTTAAACTTATATTTTTTTAGTGCATCCTGTATTTCGCACATAATAGGTACCTGGAGATCAAGTGTTAAGACACTCCGTTTCCATTGAAATACTTCTATTCTCCATTTTCCGCCGAATTCTGAAGACATTGCACTTCGTGTTAGAACGCCCTGATTTACCGCGTTTCCCGGGAAAATGGAAATATCAAATATTTAATTTCCTCGAGTGGGAATCGAACCCACAACCTGTCACGTCGTTCTATATTAGCGGTTTCTTAGTACGTGCTAAGCTAAGGGTACATGTAAGTTTGAGAGTAGGTGAAACTGAACAGGAAAACTTGCGCATGTCCATTTGTCTGATATCGAAGGTGAATGTCCGCAGGCTGTGATTAATGCCATTGAACTATATATATTATTAAGCCATTTAAAGGAATTATAGTACACTCAATAAAACATATCATACAGCAGGGTAGGTAAAGGGAACCTAGTGTTAAGACACTCCGTTCCTCACTATCCGTTGAATTTTTCGAGGCATTGCGTATTGAGTGGCGGAACTCAACACCGGAACTTAAATAATAATTCATTCCCCCGAACGGGCATCGAACCCACAACCGGCGTGTTACAGTCATACCCTTGTGATGGCCTCTTGTTCTATATTTTATGTTGTATTTAAAAAAAAATCATACAACCTTTTATTATTTTTCATTCATTTTCTCATTCTTAGAATTTTTTCCTCACGTCATATTTTAAAATTTAAAAGTCAGTATGTTTTCTTAAATTTTCTTGCCTATACTTTATTATTCGTTTAATAACCTTGAAAACAACTGTTACATAATTCTATATAATTAAATCAAATCACGAAAGCTGTACGTGCTATTTACGTATACAATTATTATTACTATTGTAATGTCAAATTATATGAATTTCTGTAACTTTAAAAAACTTTTAGACTTATTATATATACTATATTGTTAGTGGTGTATAATTTATATATATATATATATCCATCTATATTTATTTCCAAATCCTTTATTCTTTTAACAAAACTATATTTTTTTCAATTTAAACAGATAAAAAAAATAATTTAATACGATTCAAAGAAGCTCAAAGAAAGATTTATAATGTACGAGTATGTAACATTTGCTATAATTATAGGAATTCAGTATATATATTGAGCACTTCCGGCTTGTTTGCTATAAAAATAAATAAAAAAAATATGCAAGGTTAACGAGGGCACTTGATCAAGTATAGCAAGGATTATTGAACCTTACTGCTTATTTGTGCGATACAGGTATAAAAATAAACTTCTTTCAGGCATTATTTTAATTCTATTTTACATTTTATATCAAAATTTGCAAATTATCGTAAAATATTAAATTAATAAATGCCTACAATAAAACTGTAAAATTACGAATGTTAATTATTACATACATATATTTAAAATTGAAAAAAAATGGGTTCCATTTGCATTGAAGGAATGAATTATTATATGATATGATGATATTATTATATTTATTTTCTATAAATAAACAACGAATTTGGACGAAAAGTGGCAAACAGAATGTCTTGAATATAATGTCTTGTATGCACTGAAAATATATCTTATAAATATATAGAATTGAACATTACGCTAAAAAAATATTATTTAAACTGAATCGCATCTTATAATGCAATGATTTTTTGTATCGGTACAAATTCGTCATTGTCCTTTATATATTTGGAAGTTATTACTAAATATTGCATATTGTCTATTGCAAAGTGAAACTTTATTACTAAATACTTGATATATTTCCAGGTCTAGACTAATAATTTAATGCGACCTAGAATTTTATGAAAAGCGCGATAATCTGACCTCAGTTTAATTTATATACTTAACAATAAAATTAAAAATATTACGAAACTATATAAAAAAATTAACATTCTATATATATTTATTTTCTGGGGATGTTGCAAAACACTTAAATAAAATATAAAATTCTAGTCTTTGTGACGATGGCAATTAATCAAATTTTATATGAATTTCACTATGATTTCCCTCTGTAAGGGGTTTTTCACAAAACCTTTTTGATATACTTAATTTTACAGAAGTAAATTTAACTCAAGTAAAATCTACCTTAATTTTAAGTTTTTCGTAATAACTATCAAAATGTCGAAAATTATTGAGCACTGAGCCCTTCATTTGTTGAGTAACATCACTACTTATTTCTTGTAAGTAGCATTCAGCAGTTAATAATAGGATATCTGGCTATACTGTGATACACTACGATGTTAAATCTAAGAAATCTATTACAAATTACAAAATTGTTCATCTATTACAGGTAAATGTTCCCAATAATATTATTTTAGTATACAAATTAATATTGCCTATTTTTTCTTCACATTAGTGATAAATATATCAAAATCAATAATATCAAGAAGTAATTTCGGTGAGAAAGCTTATATAGCGCACACAGCAGAATAGGTAGAGGGATCCTAGTGTGAAGACACTCCGTTCCCCACTTTCCGCCGTATATTTCGAGGCAATACGTGTTGAGTGGCGGAACTCAACGTCGGACTTTTCACCTTGGTGCAACAACGAAGAAATAAAGATATTAAAATATTACTCATATCGAATATCTAGAAAATTATCTTTATATTATTAATATTATATAATTAATCAATAATAATTAATCTGTTAATAATTAAACTGTTTTTTAATCATCGTCTTAATGTATTTTTTTAATCATCGTCACACACTACTCTTCGCGGAACATTGAACTTGGCAGAAATGACACTGACGGCTGACCTAATAACCATCTATGGTTCAACGATCGAAATCGCTTCAGCGATTATTTACAAAACAACGAATAAAATGTAAAAAAAATAACACAATAAATACTTACTTTTTAAAAATATTGTAATTTTTGTAGAGCGACACAAAAAAGGAGACTTTAATATGGATGCTTGCTTAAGAATAATAAGTTTGATGATTAAAAGTACCTAAGTTGAAGTTAGTTTTTTTAGTTTAAGTTTATTTGTTTTATGTTTATACATAAAACTTCTTCTTACTCCCAGCTGGTGTTGAAAATTGAAAAATTAATTGTAATGGGAGCTAATTGTTTTAGTTTCCACTTATTAAAAAACAAGGAAATAAAATAAATAATATAAAATTTGTTTCTACACAATATTTATATTCCATAATAAAACATGTTATTTGCATTTACAAATGCGGAAATTGTTTAGGAAAAAATCACTAGCAATTGGAGGAAAAAATACTAACATATTTAGTAAATTAAAATATACATTTAATAATAAATTTATTCTCAGCCCTATAATAATATTTCAAATTTGCATAAGTATGTGCAATATGCAAATAGTGGCGACATATTTAAAAATCTATAAAAAGTAAGTACAACTAAATTTACCAAATGTTATCGGTAAAAGTCTGAATGTAATCTAACATCTAAAAGCTAAGGCAAAAACGTATAAAGTGGGAACGGAGTGCCTTAACACTAGGTTCCCTCTGTCTACCCTACTACATATGGGAAACAGCACGAAGCGGAAAAAATTGACAAACCATCATATTGGTAAATAAGAACAATAACTAGCAAAATCAAGTTTTACTAACAGACTATCACAGAAGAATTAAACATCTTCTCCAACTAAGCTGATCTAAAAGCAGAGATAACATTACGTCTGAAAGCCTTCACCTTGCCAATTGCTTCATTGAACCAAGACGTGCTCAGTAAAAATATTACTTAATAATATTGGGGCCAAGTTCATCTCGCTCGAGTTGCCACCATTATAGCAATTGCTATCTTTCGTTACGCTATTTCGCGTACACCGGATATTATGTCGAAACATAAGTAATATGATATTTTTTTTTCAGTTAGACAATTAAGTGGAATGTAGCATTAACTTTTACGTGTAATTTTTATTTGTAAATTTATGTAAAAGGTGGCATATTTGCACTTGTCGTAGCTTATTATTATTATGTCATTTTATATTTTTTACTTTCTTTTTTATAGTTATACATAGTTATACATACCTATTATATATGCACATATATAACAATAATATGCATAGGTAAATAAAAGTTAATAATTAAACGTTAATAACGAAACGGATAGAGCTTTGAGTTTTTTTCAAATTATATAAAATTTTTTCAATTTTTGCACAGGTGCACCTAGTATGATACTTTGTACCTGTTCATTTTTATTACAATTTTGTCAAAAGGGTAATTAGCTCGAAATGGAAATTCAATAGTTTAATTTGATAATATTAATATTATAACCAATTCTTATAATATATTATCATAAAAACCTTTCACTACACCCTCTAAACTTGATTTCTAATCTAACCGGAAATATTCCAACTTGGAATGGCTTGTCATTTCAAGAGCAACTCTCGTTAAAGAACTAATGTTAATTGTGATTCAATTAATAGTATTAATATTTAAAGTAAACCAAAGCAACGGAAGGAAGGAAGGAATATATGATGCAGACCTTGCTCGTACTTCCGTCATCTATAGGAACTACTTCTGACCTCAATGATAGACTAATGACCGATATCAGTTCTCGTAAGTGCAACAAAGATATGTATTCTCATTGCAAATCGAAACGGATATAGCAATTTAGTTTAAAGGATCATGAATCGTTATTAATCAGCTTATTATTGTTTATGTTCTCATTTATCCTAGTTATGATGTGCACTTTATTGCATTTTAACTAAAATACTGAAAAATTGTCTTCTTCTTCCTGGCATTAATCCCGGCTGCCTTCCTACACAACCTACTCCACTTTGCACGGTCTTTTGCGTCCTCGGTGGTTAGACCATTGGCTCTCATGTCCTGCATCACGACATTCAACCAGCGCTTCCTTGGGCGTCCGGGAGGTCTCGCTCCAGGAACTGGTATAGCAAGTTCTTAGACCGGCGCGTAACGTGGCCATGACCATCTCAGGCGACGCTCTTGGAAAAATTGTATTGATTATACAATAACTTGGATGAAAATGTATGCATTATTTGTATTAGGGTGTGGTGTTTACTGATGTTCGTACAATTTGTTGTATCTTTAGCGATGACTAAAATTCTACTTATTTAATTTAACTAGCAAATATTTTATTTGTTAACAATAATTTTTTTTCATCCCTAATTTCTTTTTCCAGCAATTATTTTTGCAGCAATGCTGTAGAAAGAGGCGAGCCAAAATTTTTATTTTTTTTATTTATTGTTGTAAGAAAAAGTAATTAGATGGTATAGTAAATAGTAGTTTTAAATCATATTGCCAAACCTTGTCTCGCTGTAATTACTCTCAAGTTGTACCCAAGGATACTCAACACCTCATTGCGAAAGACAATGAAACATTAAATTTATTATAAATTGCACACATAAAACAAAAATTTCAATCTTTTATTACAAAGGTATTGTAATTAATAAATTATCAAATAAAATTAGGCTTAAATTATTGATATTAATTATCTAGTTATTATTACTTAGTGCAATATTTTATTACACTTATATATTTATTATTGATTTGTATTCTTCATGTTGGTAGGCATGTGCACTGTATATGCAGAAAATACTTAGTTCTTACATCAACGGTAATGTACATTTATCTAATCAATTTGATTTTACATAATATATTGTAGGGGTAGGCAGGGGGAACCTAGTGTTAAGACATTCCGTTCCCACTTTTCGCCGAGTTTTCGAAGCATTGTTCTGAATGGTGAAACTTAGTTTTGAGACAAAATTGGCAACTAACAATAAGACCATATTTTGCATCTCACGCCTTCACGACATTGTTTTCTTAACCTTAATTTAAAGATTTTTTTATTGTGTATATAATAAAACAATAAATGTTCAGTTCAGTTCTTTACTTATCAAATAAACCGTCCGTGAGGTCTAAGCTGAGCTTTGTATTTGTGTGAGTATTCATTATAGTGTAGGTGTCACCGTGTCACGTCACTTGCTTGGTCAAAGCCAGCTTATATTGCTTTTTTTTTTTGACAACCGGCTGGATTTTTAATGTTCTATTTTTGTGTTCGATTTATTAATAGTGAATAAAAAGATAAAGTTGTTTTTATATTGTAATTACACTTAAGTATTTGTATATGTTCAGTTTTAAAGTAGACAGTCTACGATGTTCTTGATTTTTTTATTAATACAAATTACACATCAGGCTGGAGTACAAAATATGAGGATGCAATCTCCTGTGTAGAAGAATTAATATTTATGTAGCTTTTTTGTGTTGGATTTTTTCTAATAGTAAACTTTACTTGTAAAAGAGTTCTGGCTCTATTTTTATAATCACTCACACAAATGCAGAGCTCAACTTAAGCCTCATAAACGATAAATTACTAACTAGTATGCACTTGAAAAAACGAAAAAAGTTATTTGAAACCAGACAAACGTTTTAAGTTTATTTATATGTAGGTATGAATAGATTATACAATAACCTAGCTTCTACCTACCTTGATAATAAACGTGGCCTACTGTATTGTGAATGAGAACTAAATGAATCATTTATATAGTAATTTAGTTTTTTTTTTTATTTTTTTCTAAGCTACAAGTATAATGAATACATAATATTTTAGAAATATTTGACCTTCGCTGTAACGATATTTTAATGTAGACTTTCATAATGAAACACATTTTGTTCTTAATATTGTTAAACGTGAATATTTTTTATTATTAAATATTTTACATATCACAAACGCATCAATAAATTAATTTTTCGATTTGTGTCATCAAAAATTAATATTCGTCATCTCTCAATTTCCAGACTCATCATCTATGTAGACTACGAGGGACGCAGGTTATTACTGCACCAAAAATACCATTAAGTATTTTAAATGTCACTAGAATTAATTACACACTTAGATTTATCTACCTGTACCTGTGAACCTAATACACAACTGTCTTGAATATCTAAGTATTTATAGAAAATTTATAGAAAAAAGTGAAACAAATGGAAGGCGTTTGTAATTTTACAGGTGGAAAATAAGTTTAGTCGTGAGACTTACCCTACCTCAATTAAATTTTGAATTTATTTCTATAAAGTTAAATTAAAATAAAAGATAATTATAACTTCTCGTCATCGGCTTACGTGACTGTAAGCACGCGCACCAAATCGCTTATTTCTAATATTGAAATAATGCAATACTATATTTAAGAAATATTTATTATATATTATGTGTAAGTATGATACATGCACATATAGGTACATACAAACAGTATGTTTTAAATATATTCCGAGTTCCTAGAATTAATAACCCACGTTTTATTAGAACAAACCAAGAATCAAACGTTACAAAAAATTAAATAAATTTTATTTTGTAATACATAACTACGAATTATAGCTAATAGGTAAAAGGAACAAAAGCGATATTCTAATAATTTTCCTCAAAAACTTGTAGACAAACTGAAAAGAAATAATCGCTACAGACACGCTATGGTTTTTCGTGCGACCTCTTAGATCTTGGAAATTTTATACTAACTATTGAACATGAAACCGACGTGGTGTGAGTAACAGAAAATGTTATGACTTACAATTTTATTGTGCTATCTGCATCTACATCATAATTTCTATTCAAAATCATTCATAAAATATACATTAAGATTATTTTTTAAAATTCTAATAGCAAATATTTATATTAACGACATTTTGTCCTAGATCAAAGAAATAAATCATTTGTTTAAAATTAATTTTGAAACAGCATACAAAATAATTTATATAAGTTATTTATATTTTTTATAAAGCATGGATATTTTGTATCTTCTTTTAAAGCACATGTTTACTAAGAGAGGCGCAGAGGCACCAGTGTGTGCCTTTAACGCGACGGTTGTGGGTTCGATCCCCACTCGGAGGAATTAATTGTTATTTATTAATATTTTCATTTCTTCGCTCTGGCTCCAAGGCAAATGTGGAACGGAGTATCTTAATACTAGGCTAGTAAGCTGTATTATTTCATTACTTTTACTAAGTGATAATTTGTGTTTTTAACATAATCTTCTTAATAATTATTCTTGTACGTAATTATTTTCATGTTTCGCACTTGGCCGCGTTCTGCTCTTTTGTGGGGTAGCCATTGTGCGTAAAACAGCACTTTGTCAAGACGATGTCAAGGCAAAGTAAATAGGATAGGTCACTATTTCATTGTTCTACGATAATTATATATTAGATACACTATTATTGTTAAATTTTATATGGATTTCTGAACACTTACCTACATGTCAAACATTTTAGTTTATTAAAAGAAGACAAAGAAGGAATATTGAATAAAACCGCCATGATTTAGTCTTTAAATGAAATTAAAATCTACGTAGCCATTTACAGCTAACTTTAGGACAGCCTAACTTGACCGTACTGTAGTATCATAAAGAAAAGTAAAAGCTCCTAAGATATTTTCGAGATTTTATGTTTTGGAAGGTGAAGAATATTATATAATAACCTTCCAAAAGCTTTTACTTCTATCTATTCATCTATTAATCTTCTTCATCTTCTATCATCTATTAATCTTATCTTTTATCATTAAATAATATTCACTAGTGTAGATTGAGAATGGTATATATAAACAAAAATAACAATTATTAGAAATATGTTTATTACTCAATGGTTTTTTTTTTTCTACAAAAACCTGTCTCCGGATACAAGAAAATATTATCTGATTTATTTTAATATATATAAAATATTAACACTGATCGTGATAAATAGTTTTATATATAGTGATATGTGACAAGGTCACATTAGGTGACTTTCCCACAACACAAGCGAATAGCTCGTGCTTAGTTACGAGCAGGACTTGTAACGGTGTTACCGCTCCGCTTACATCATCACGCGAATAACATTAGTTAACTATTATAATATTAATTAATTTTATTACGATGACTGCCAAAGTAACGTAAGAAACAAAAAACTTAAACATAAAAATCACACGCTATCATTTTATACGATACTTTTGGAGGTTAATCAGAAAATTATTTAATAATGTTTCAAGTGTGGAACTTCCTTAATACACTTTTCTATAGACAACATCAATCAAAATACAAATACCTTCATTTATAAAATCGATTTACTAGCTAAAAAACATAATATTAAACAGGTACCAAAGACTAAATAACAAAACTTAATTTTTATGACAAAAAAATTTAATAATAATCAGTGTTTCTGCCTCATTTTGGCATTTCAATGTTTAAATAGGCAAAAACTAAACAAAACTAAAACATAAAAACATAAAAATAGGCAAATTTTGAATAAAAGATTTTTAAATATAAAATTCCTTTCAAAAAACTATACTTAAATATTACTTTAGTCCTGCACAAATGTTGTTTGGTAATACCTGCTTTCTCGCAAGATGAATAAAAGTAAAATAGCAAGTGAGAGAATTGGCACTTAAAGGTTATGATCCGTTTTATTCGACTCCTACGGAATACTCATATACCCATATAATATATAATAGACATATAATAATTAATTGGTTATATATACTGAGGAGACAATTTTTCCGACAAAAAGGCCGTGTATGAATATTTGGCCAGAATTTTAGATTAACAAATGAAAGGGAATTATAGCGAAAAATTATAATAAAAACAACTCTTTTTTTTTAAAGACGAATATCAAACTACCCTCGAATTAATATTATGAGATAAAATAGTACTTGAATATTTTCTTATAGAAATATTTAATACGTACTATTGTAATAGTAAATAGTATTTTTATATAAGTTGTTATTATTAATAATAACAATTTATATAAAAATACTCGATCAAATATAAATTCGATTTTTAAATGTTAAAATTTTAAACGTAAAACATGCGACTGAGTGTTAGCATTCGGTCTAATACTCGAAGGCGCTGCGGCTTTTTCTCTAGATCAGCATTATTGAAGCGTTTTTCACTGGAAAAATATAAAAATACATTGTGAATCAAATTGTTGTGTTATTTAAAGAATTTTAAATAATTATAAAAACAAAAAACCGGACTGCATCAAGTTAAAATGAGAAAACAAGCCCAGTAATTCATGAGGATGGATTGAAGATTTATTTTTGTTAAAAAATAGGTCCCAACTGTTAATCTGATTTAATTAAGTCGAATCTTTTGTGTTTATAATTATTTTTACATTTCACACTTTAATGTTAAGATTAGCTTTATAGTTAGCTCTTACTTGTAACAAAATATTTAAGTACACCGGTTACATGTACGAAAACTAGCAAAATTGCTTCATGCTACGATTGCCTGACCTGCGTGGTCGTATTTTATCTGGAATGAGTGTCATCTGTTATGAGGATGTAATGTCATAAAGCCATTGGCATTCTCTTGACGATGGCAAATAATAAGTACTATAATTTCCGCCCAGGGATCATCTTATCAGGAGGTGGCAAGAGGCCCGCTAGCGCGCGCGCAGGCAGACAAGGTGCGTGCGGGGTGCGGGGACGTACCTGGTGAGCGAGCGTGCGCGCAGGCAGGCGAGGTGCGCGTAGTAGGTGGGCGCGGGGTAGGAGACGGAGCGCATGCAGCGCGCGTACAGGTGGCACAGGTAGTAGGCCAGCAGCTCCACTTCGTCGGAGGGGATGTTGCCGTCGTTACACACCACGTGGTAGCGCGTGGGTCGCGCCGTGCCCTTGATCGCCTGGTGCGACACCTGCCGAGTGTATATGTATGGTAGGGTTTGATATACTTATTTTTATGTATCTATTATGCATTATTTTATTAAAAAATAGCATTCTGCACTCCTATATAAACTATAAGTGTGCCAAATGTCATACTCCTCTGTCTGCACAATTTTTGTAAAAAGCTTTTGCTTCACGTATCTATATATAGTTATGTACATTTGGTGCTCAAAGTCAAAATCAATCTAATAAGAAGAATAATAATATTGTTTAACTTTATTTATTCCTTAGTTTCAAAATTCTAAATATAATTTAAAATTTTCATTTCTGTAAAATTTTGTTTCATTTTTATTAATAAAATATTCTATAATTTATTACCAAATAAAAGTCCAGTTCACGAACATGCACAATATCTGTGTCTACAACAGTTCCAGGTTCTACATTTTGCGGATTATTTTCACTCAAGAAGAACCTAAATCAAAAAAAAATAATTAATTGTCAAATTCCTTAATAATTTAAGTTAGTCGACTATCTAAATTTAATAATATACTTTAAAAAAAAAACAAATAACGTATAGTTACATAAAAATTGTTAATCTGACACTAACGCTATATCCCGCACACGGCAGGGTAGGCAGAGGGAACCTAAATAAATATTTCACTTCCTCGAGTGGGGATCGAACCCGCCACCGTCGCATTACAGTCTCACCCTTGTGCCGCTGTTTTGTTAACTTTTGTTAACAAAAGTAATAATGATGTTCAAGATCTTAATAAGAATGTTATTAACTTTCAAATTTAATTTGATAATAATTATAGGTTCAAATTCCTACTCAAATTAAAATTAATTTCTTCCATCTGCTTTTTGGCAGAGAATTGACAACTTACCGCGTGTGATGACGTTTTTGTACAAGCAAAAATAGTATTTCTGGCTTAAAATTCTGCTCGAGACGACTGTAGGCTTTTTGAACTGCTACCAATTCACTATTCATCACCTACAGTAAATAATATATTAAGATATGTTAATGTATATAAACAAGGTCCGCCACTCCTCGCACATATAGCAGGGTAGGCAAAAAGAACCTAATATTAAGACACTCCATTCCCCATATTCAGCAAATTTCTGAGACATCGCGCATTTCAATGCCACGCTTTGTCTTTTTACTCGAGTATAGAAATAATAATAATTAATGTCCATTCAGTACCACCACTTGATGCGAAACCTAAGTTCATTCATTTTCGGTGATGTTAAAGCCCGCACAGGAAGACAATTCAAATTCAACTTCAAAATATTCTTTATTCAAATAAACTTATTATAAGCACTTTTGAATCGTTGAATAAACATATAAACAAAAAGCTACCACCCGTTCGGAAGGCAGTTCTGCTGAGAAGAGTCAGCAAGAAACTCAACAGTTGGGCCTGACAGCAAAAATCCTAGAGCTTTCGCCAAGAGTGTTTTTAAAGTTAGTTACTCTATCTAAATGACAGTCTGGTTAATAAATAATCAACTTAAGTTCATTAGGACTCATTCTTATAAGCTGCTAGGGATCCTTTTAAAGTAATGTCTTCACGGCGAGATCGGATATAACTATCCCACATTACCTGAGCAAATTGTCCTTCAGATACACCATCACGGAACACATAAATCTTCCTCGGTAGACAATTCCTATTCTTTTTGTATATATTCAAGTGATCAAACATCATATTTTCGAAATCCACAATTATTTCATGCTGGAAAAGTAAATAATAAAAGAAATGATTATAAGAAGTTACAATTTTTTTTAGGAAAGTACATTTTATAATATAGAAAGGTGTTGATTTCTGTAGTATTAGTATGTCCCACATAAAGCAGCCACGACAGCACATAGTAAATTAGACATTATAAATTTAGAAGTTTTAACTTTGTTGGTCGGTAAACTTTTGCAACTATACATACATTATTAAAGGGAAAATTACCTTAGGAGTTTGTATACTGAGTTCAATGTTATACTTGAAGCATTCGGGATCAAACGAAGCTGTCACTGCAGCAATACTTGGGATGTTACTCTGGAATAAATGAATGTACAACAGTTTCTTTAAGCAATTATACAAAATCAATATTCATATATCTCTTACGACGTCTTAAAATACAACACGGTTTCATTGGGCTTATGTATTGGTCATTAGAATGATTTATTATTTGAGATTACAAAGTTTATGTTGTACATAATCGAGTAGACATTACGTACATTTTATCAAGTACACTTTCGAACGATATAAAAAATGTACGAGTACATAAGGACGAAACACTCTAAAACGACGATATTATTTAAAACAAACATTTGTAAGCATGCAATGTAAGTGTGCTAAATTAAATCGCTAAGAGCGTAGATGTGTAATCAACAAATTAATAATCGCATATAACAGTGTAGGCAGAGGGAAATTAGTGTTAAAAGACTTCCCACTTTCCGCCGATTTTTTCGAGGCATCGCGTGTTGAAGGGCAGAACTCAACGCCGGCCGCCGAATTCTTTGGTGCCAGAGCGAAAAAATTAAAATATTTATAATTCCAAATTTAAGACTTTAAATATTTAATTGATTTTCTTATGATATGAATGTTAGAATTAGGCCAAATTACAATGGGATCACACAGGGAGCACCAGCTTTCAAATAAATAAAATCATCAGAATTGGTTCACTCAGTCGCAAAGTTCTGAGATAACAAACATACAAAAAATACAGTGGAATTGAAATACTCCTCCTTTTACAGAAGTCGGTTAAAAAAATTGCGAAATAATAAGATTTAAACTCAAATCTATTAGTATCTTTCATGGTTAGGGAGGCGAAGCAGCAAACTCGGGATTTACTCGAGCGTCATTGAGACCTATCGGGTTGCGAAGCTTAGATGATAACAAGAAAAAAATGACATATAATACATTTCGTTTGACCGGTGGGTTGAGGGGCTATAGATTTTCAAAAATGTAAAAAAAAACTGTTCCATGGACATATTCGAGCGCGTCAGATATTGATATCATCAATTTCCTACGTCTTCTTAAACATGAAAATATGTTAGTCTGACAGTTTCCATGATGGAAAATAAAAATGACAAAAAATATTGTCGAGCGCGTCAGATTTTCTAAGGGGGTGTTAAGTGAACCTAAAAAAAACTCTTATGTAATAATCTGACGATTTGGATGTGACGCAAGCTCGTAATCGATGTTTGAAAATGCAAAAAAAAATCGTCATTTTGAAATACTCGAGCGCGGCAGATTAAGATATATATGGTTAATCTTCATCGCCTAGACGTGATATCTCAAAATCGGACGATTATCTGAAGGGACTTGCTTAATCTGACAATTATTAATATTTTTTAAACCAATACAATAAACAAGTCAGCTTTAAGTTGTATCCCGCACACACCAGGGTAGGCAGTGGGAACCTAAGGTTAAGACACTCTGTTCCCCACTTTCTGCCAAATTTTGAAGGCATTGAGTGTTGAGTAGCAGCACTTAACGTCGCTGTTTTGCCTCGACACCAGAGCGAATAAATGGAAATATAAATTTAAATAAATATTTCATCTCCTGGAATGGAGATTGAACCCACAACCAGTCGGTTTTACAGTCACACTCTGTGCCCCTGCGCCACGACTGGCCTCAATTTTTTTATTCATTGAACGTAATCAACTGAAAAGCTCAAGAAATAGAACGTAAATAAAAAATGTATGTTTGAAATAGAATACTTGTATTTATAAAAAAAAACTACAAAAAAAATTTTTTTTTTCAAGTATTTTTTTTAAATTATCATCTTCATTGATGAGTTAGGGACCAATAAATAAAGAAAGAGTGAGAGAGGAATAGAAATACAGTGAGGGAATATATACAATTCTTAGGTACATTAAACTTTATCGATCAGTAATAGAATTACTTTGGCTTGCGGAATTTGTCAGATTATATATTTTTCGAAATCCTTGAATGATTCCCTCGAAAATAAAAAAAAAATTGGCCGCGCTCGAGAATGTCCAGATAATGTTTTTTTTTTACAACTTTGGAGCCCTCCTCCTCCTTTGCATCACTCTCAAATTGTCAGATTAGCGGAATATACACGATTTACGCCCAATGTTAATAATGTATCTCCTATCTCCAGTTAACGTCAATCTTGTATTGTTCGACATGTCTATCCAATCACTAACCTGCATGCCGTCTTCCATCTCTGTCTATTTCAATCTATGGTTGCAATTTATGGATTAGGATTGATTATTAACATTGGGCGTTAGCATGTAACTAACTTACCCTACCTTAATATGATGCGTTCGAGAATGTCCGATGATCAATTTTTTTTTACTAATCTGATCCTTTATCATAGACGCGCAGCTATACATATGAAGCTCATATTTGGTGGAAGTACGTAACCGAGTACAAGGAATCCCCAGTCTCTTAATCTGATGCGCTCGAATTACTCCCGAAAGTCCCCTCTTCGCCGCCCCTACTATCAGTAATAATATTTCTTTAACATTTGTCTATTATATACTTTTTTATCATTTTTTTTGGTGGCTTATTTTTCATGAACCGAATTCGGCAATATCTACAAGCGCAGTATCGAAGACGTGCGCGTTCGAGTATCACTGTTAATTTTTTATGTTTCTAAATATTTTTCTTTCTTTTATTTACCTGATCGGGTGAAGGGTGCGTGACGTCAGCGCCAACCACCATGACAGTTCCGTCTTTGATACATTGTGGAATGCTACGGGCGTCTAATGCTTGGTTAACGCCCATTAGCTTGGAATTCACCTAAACAATAATAATTCTAACTATTACTTGTTTCTATCGTCACATTTATAAGAGTACTTAGTATCAAGTCACTCTGTTCGCTTTACGCCTAAATTATTGGAATTTAGAATGATGAATGGCGGAATTTAACGCAATTTTTTGTTGTGCCAGAACAAGAAAATGAAAATAAATAGAAATGAAATGATGAAATTAAATAGAAAATGAGTTGATTGAACCCACAACAATCACGTTTAGAGTCCAAACACTGCCTTGTTTCGATACGATGGCATTAAGACGAAAGAATACTTGTCGATTTTAATATTATTTTTAAGGATTATTAGTAGCTAAATTAACTGATAAGAGAATATTTAACAAATTATCACTGATTCGGTAATTATCTCCCTCTATTCAGAATAAATAGATGATCCATGCGTCTCATACAAAAGATTACTAATATAGAGCATAATCAAAATTTCATTGATATTAAAAAACATATATAAGAAATCAGTTAATAAACATATCATAAACATACCTTAAGCAAAATATTCCTAATTGTTTGGTCATTTATTCGGTTCATGACAGTTACATCTTTGATACATTGAGTTAAAATACCCACGTCAAGTTCGGCGACACGCTTCACCTGCAAATAAAAACATTGTAATTAATCAACATATAAATATATTGTAAGATTTTTTAACGTTTACACAGTATCCTGCACATTGCAGGCCAGGCAGAGGGAACCTGGGAACTTGGTGTAAAGATACTCCATGCCCACTAGGACAATTCTTTTCTCCACATTCCGATGAATTCCGCAGAAACTGCGTGTTGGGTGGCGATACTCGACGCCACGCTTTGTTTCGTTACCAGAGCGAAGAAATGGAAATATTAATCAATATATTCCCCGCGTGGGAATCGAATCCATAACCGTCGCGTTTACAGTGGCACGATGGTGCCTCTACGCCACGACGTCCTTTTAAATATAAAAGAATAATATTAAAATTACTTGAAACAACTGTATCATATGAAAGTAAAAACAATAAAATATTCGATTTTTAAAATTGGCTAATATTAAACTAGTTCAACCTAGTGGTGTCAAGCATTGTTTAAACAAAAAAAAAACATTATATCATTATAGCAAATTATACGCCATTATTTAAATCAGATTGCATTTTATCTCCAATTTAACGATAATTCTTAAAATGGTAATAAAGCTATGTAAATATGAATTAAGTACCGTTTAATGTTGTTTACTTATATGTAAAATACAGCCTAAGATTATAAAAAAAAAGTTAAGCAACATAAAAAATATTTTACT
Source organism: Heliconius numata (assembly GCA_016802625.1). NCBI lineage: Eukaryota > Metazoa > Arthropoda > Insecta > Lepidoptera > Nymphalidae > Heliconius > Heliconius numata. Next base: position 124,691 of record JAEBDU010000106.1, on the reverse strand, counting down.
CTGTCATAAGCATCCTTGAGTCGTGCGGGAACAATGACAAATAATAAATTGAGGTTCTTATCATTTGCCGTCAATAACATTTTGTGAAGATCGATCATTTTCCCACTAAAATTGGTAAATTTTGGTTGAGCTACTGGCATGCCCATTGAAGCTGCGACCCGCATCATCTGCAAAAAAAATAAACAATTATTACTTACTAGCCGGCCTGCCAGCGGCTTCGCCCGCCTGCTACATGATTATTCATTTAATAAACAGAATTGATGACAGTCATATTTGTTGATGTCAATGACTAATTTAATTTACTCGTTCAGCCTTAAATGTAATGTTATTGATAAGGACTTATAATATTCTTTGTAAAATTAAAGTTTGTAAAATGATTGCATATTACAAAAAATACACAAAACGAATTGAATAATCCAATATCGAAATGGAATTTAAAATAATTAAATGAATCATACATACAAACAGACAGGCAGACAGACAAGAAATAAAAAAAAACTATTTTTGCTTTCTATAATTCTTTTTAAGTGTCCCTCTATCCATTTCAGTCAAAAATATTAAATGTACAGACAAAATATTTTTACTGTTTTATTATATATAGAGATAAATTAGCTATGTCAGTCCGCTAGCTTATATCATAGCACACTCAGATAACGTCTAAAGTTGTAGGGCTCGATTCTCACTAAGAAATAATATTTTTAAAGACGGGACCCCGTCCATCCGTCCGTTTCTCCGTCTGTCCGTCAGTGTGTCTATCCTTCTGTCTGTGCGCCTGTCCACCAGTCATGTAACTCATGAACCGTTATAGTTAAGACAGTTGAGATTTTCGCTCGATAGGGGTTCGACAGACACCGACGGCAGTTCGACTCGCACATGGCCGGTTTTATTTAGCTTCACGCTCTGTTCCACATTATAATAGGATACAGCTGAATTCAGCCTCACATGTTGGGATCGAACCAATAATCATTGTCTTTACACTCAGTTACTGTTCTACTACAATGGACTCCTCGATCTTTAATCTATTAAATATCTAACATACATCATACATCAGCTTCACGCTGTATCCCGCATACAGTAGGCTAGGCAGAGGGCACCTAGTTTTAAGACACTTCATTCCCCACATCAAACATACCATATCTATGACATATTGACAGTCACAGCGGCGGGTATCGATGTCCACACCTATTAGGCCCCACGCAGTCAACGCGCTAGCTTTCCAGAAACGATTGGCTTGCCACACACCTTTCCTGTTAACAAAAATTGAATATCAATAGTTACTTAATTGTTTTAAGTTCACGCAGTATCCAGTATAGAGCAGTGAAGGCAGAGGGAACTACAGCTGTCAACAGAGCTGTCCAAATCCCTATTTCTGTATAAAAAGATATATTATGATCTATATTATAGTGACTTTTTAATCTAGTGAATATAGAATATAAAAGACGTCGTCCACCAATTAAGGTGATGGTTGTTAGTTCAATCTGCACTCTGGAATAAATTATTTACATTTCCCCGTTCTGATACGAACCAGCGCGGCGTTGAGTTCCGTCGTTCGTCAAGCAATGTCTCAAAGACGAGCGTAAAGCAGGCAATGGAGGCTTGATTTGACATAAACAAAAATTGCTTTACATATTTACCTAGGCTCGGCAGTTCTACCGGCCCCGATGTCAAGTTTAGGTGCAGGTAGCACCTTCGCGGCCACCTGCAGGAATTGATTACTGACCTCCATCTTGAAGTGTTTGAAGCATGGATTCGCCGAGTAGTTCATCTATTTAAATAAATACTAATCACAAAATGACAAAACATCTAGTGTTAAATGAAAGTAAAAAGAAAAAAAATCTTATGGAAATGGAAAAGTGTATTATTGTCATCAGATATAATCATGTGTGCAAAGTTTAAGCAAATAAAACGTCTTCTAGCTTTTTTTACAAAAACGCGATAAACTCCAATACAAATACAATGCTTTATCAGTGGAATAATTTATGTGAAATATAAAAAAAATTATGTGGCAGGACTGAAACACGCACTTTTAGGGAACCCTCCAAGCCCAATTCAACCACCAAATTAAGCCATAAGTAATTATTGGAGGCATTTGCTAACAACAAACATACGCTAGATATCTAAAATATTATACAAAAGAAGGCGTAAATATAAAATAATATATTATTTTTTTACTTGATTGTTATTTAAACTTACATTTGAAATTACTTCTCTTATCTTAGCCAAGCGGTCGTTGGGCGGAGTGGCCGCCTGTCGCACCATCGTGCGTAACTGTACCTCATTAAGCTGCTTATTCAGAGACTGTTAAAATGAATAATTTTTTTAACGTCACACTGTATCTGGCATATAATAAGGAGTTAAGTCACGGAACTCAACGCCGCGCTTTTTGTTGATTTTAATTTTGTTTTTTCAATAGAATAATAAGCACCTTTTCTTTTTAAGCATAATAAAAAATATATTGGATATGACAGTTGAACACATCATACAAATACAAAGTAAATTTCCTGTTATATTCCATGGTCTAGTGAATAGATGTAAAACGTCAGGCTTAAAATAAGTTTACTTCCTAATTATTTGATGTGTTTTTACTTTTACTATGTTGTAATGCACTTTTCTTTTGAATCATATCCAAAAAAAAATTAAAAATATCTAAATATCTCGTAAAAACTCGTAGTTTAAGACTCTCCCTGTTCTCCAAAGAATGAAAATAATTATATCCTCCAGCTGAGAATCGAATTCACAGCTGTGTTTTTATACTTTTTTCTTACTACAGATTTTGTTTGAAACAATGATAAAATAAAGATAATGGATATATTCTTATTACAGTATAAATAAAGTTTTCCCACATACCTGTCCATAAGAGATTTCCAGCAATTCCATTGGATAATAAATCTTTTTATCTCTTGGTCCCACCCATAAGCAATTCAAATTCGGATACCTCAATCTAAAATTATTTATAAAGAATTTCATATAAAATATTCTAAATCAAATATTTAAATTATGTAACACAATAATATGTATGCCCCCGCCTTTTGTGCATGTGTTCTTATTATTCTTTCTTTTCTTTTATTTTAATATTTATGTAATAAAGTGTAAATAAATAAATCTTATTCATTGTCAAATAGACATATACAATATATCTATAATTGTTCATTTAAATAATTTATCACCAACTGTCAAGAGACACTATATCCCAGAAGATAGAGAAAAGGACGGAAGGAAGGAAGGATTATTTAAATATAATTATCATAAAGTGACACAATGGTTCACATGTTTGTTATACATAATTTAATATCCGATTTTTTACAGAGTGGTGTTGTGTTTGATCTGTACTCTAATCTCTGTTCCCCACTTTCCGGCGAATTCTGGAGGCTTTGCGTTGAGTTGTGGAACTCAACGCCGCGCTTTGCCTCGACACCAGAGCGAAGAAATGGAAATATAAATTTAAATAAATATTTCATCTCATCAAGTAGAGATTGCACCCGCAACCACTCGGTTTTGATCACACTTTATGCCCCTGCGCCGTAACTGGCCTCAGATCTCTACTCAAGGAAGTTAATTATTTTCGTTTCCTCAATCAGTTCAAGACAAAATGCTTCTTTGAGTATTACCATTCTCGTATAGGCACTCAACTCGTATAAATACATTCGAAGTCGTTTCAACGTGATAGTCGTATATTCGATCCTTACTAGAGGGAATAAATCATTTCAATTAACATTTTCGCTCGCTGTATTAAAAGTGCGGCATTGAGTGTCGCCCCACAATAAACAATGAATACTTTTTCGAATTCAAAAGAAAAATCGAAATCAAATTACTTGATTCTCTGTCTATCCTACTATGCAGAATATAGCAAGATTTAAAAAAAAATGTGGTGTCGTGGGACACCAGGTAGGAACGAAGTTCCTTCGGCTAATGTAGAATCGACACAAATTGCAAAAAAGTCGTGCTCAATTTTATGTAGGTTTTCTTGATTTTTCTATTAAATTTTGCTGATTAGTTTTTATTTAAGTACAAGAAAGTATTTAGGAAATTCAGTATTTTAGGAAATAATAAATTACTTAAAATAAAAAAACATCGTAATTCAAATTATCAACTAAATTAACAAAAGAGGGAGAAAGAGAAAGGTATTATACACTACTCGTCTGTGTATGCGACTGTCGCGCCTGCGCACGTCTCATTTAACGGTTTTACTCCACGCATTTTTCTTACGGTTTTACTATCACATTTTTTTCAGTTCGGTCACGCAGCGAAATCCCTATCCCTTCCAAGCCTGCCGTAAGGAACTTCGTTCCAAAAGAATACAATTTTATACACAATACCTGCACTTTTTATCCACTTCAAAGTACTTCTCGACAGTGACGGTCTTTGTTTTGCCGTCGGTGTCCGTCATAGGGAATGTCAGGCGGTTGGGCGGATCCACTAACGAATTACAAATATACTCGCGCTTCCTACCGCCTCCTCCTATATTCGCTTTCACCTGTTAATATATTTTAATTATTAATAAACAAAATTACAATCATTGAAACAATGCTATATATGGAAAACACCTGATAAAATAGTTAATAAAAATCAAAGTACCCTTAATCCTTTGAGAAATTGTACAAAGTAGTCAACTCCCCTTTGCCTATCTAATGGCTGCCTCGGGTCCAGGTTGAAATCTTTTGTTATGGCATCTATCAGTGACTGCTGCCTGGGAAACCCTTTGTGTGCCACTGTGAAAATATTAGCCTGATATAGAACAAATATGAAATAACTATTTTCAATACATTAAGAAGTACCAGAAGGAATGGAAATACCTTCATGACATGATAGATAATGAGGACAATATAAGATATCATAGAAAGGACATCGTTCATATATAATTACACCTATCCCCCGATTTACACGGTAGATACGTTCCTGAGAAAAACGTATAAATCGAAAATTAAAAATTTTCGAGTCAAAACCGTGTAAATCGAAAAGCTTGCAGAAAATGCATAATTTTGTTATTTAACAGTTGTGTTTTTTCAATATTTTTAGGTGTACACCACCAACCAGTTGTTTTAATTCACCATAACTAGACTGTTTAACAAAAGTTTAATAATTAATTTTTATTCAAATTAAAATGTTTTAATTTTTTTATTTTAATACCTACCTATTTGGTAAACTGCCATCATTTCTCTAAAAAAAAATCTCGCATTTTTCTCTCTAAATTTTACTTTAATCACAACCGTTAATTTATAATAATCTAAATCATGCACTCACTTGTAATTTACGAATATGGAAAATTAAATCATTTAGTAGAGTGCGGTAAAAACAAAAAAAAAACTTATTTGGAAAACCGTGTAAAAAAAGTACCATGTAAATCGGGGGATAGGTCTACTTTATATGACGAACCATTATTCAAATATATTATATTTATTAATTACTTAAAAAGTGAGAATAAAAAAAATAAAAAAAAACGCTGCGGTTTGCCGATACACTAGACTAGAGCGAAGAAATGCAAATATTACTCCAATTCCTCTACTGAGGATCGAACTCACAACCTGTCGCAAGTCACAAGCTTGTGCCCCTGCACAACGATCTTAATTAATTTACATTATTAATTTACTATATTACATAGACACGTATATTTTACCGTCGATGTTGATAAAAGGTCTTGACGTGAAAATAGCGGATTGAAAAAGTCCCGTCCATATTTCGAAACCATACCCCAAATCAATTGGGTTCCTTGGCTGTTTGAAATATTGCCGACCAGACTGTGAATAGACATAATATGATATGTAGTAAACTATATAGCTATTGCACACTTAAGGATTTCAAATACATTGTCATAAAAAAAAATAACTTATACATGTTTAAAAGAAAGTTTCCGCTCCGCTCGGGGTAGTGAAATATTTAATATTCTTATTTCCTCATTCTGCTAACGAGGCTCGAGAATACAGGGGAAAGTGTGGAGAGAGAAATGTCTTAATGGGAACGGAGTGTATAAAAACTAGGTTCCCGGGTTCCCCCTATCTACACTGCTAAGGGCGGGATACAGCGTGAAGTTATTAATAAATATCGCGATTTCAATGCCGAAATCCAACGTTGCGCTTTGTCTTGTTTACCAGAACGAGGATTTGGAAAAAAACCATTCCCTCGAACGGGAATCGAACCCACAATCTTCACATTTATAGACAGAAGACATATCTTAAAATTTTACTTACTTTTACATAACTTTGCAAAGTTCCTTGTTGCAATATTACGTCGATACATTGAATGGCTTCCATTGGGGGAGAGAGTGATGTGCCACCGTTTCTCATGTGGCTGAAAATGTTATTAAAATTACTATTATATTATTTGAGGCCGTCGATGGTTATGGGTTCGATGCCCATGAGACACTGACTATATTTGCTTTTGCTCAAGCTCTGGCAATCTGAAAATGTACTGGAAACAAGACGGAAAATTGAGAACGCTGTATCTTAACACTAGGTTCCTTTTTCTTGCTCTGCGCTAAAAAAGCGTAAAGCAACAAAACTACTACTGGTACTTAATGTACTAACGCCACAGTGCTGTAAAATAAACACGTCGGGTAGAAAATTTACCTTTTAATGAGTGGACCATCATCAGATTTCATAATTCTGTTTATAATTTATACTTCTCTGTTTTGAAAATATAGCGGTAGCGTTTGATGCTAAATCACATCGAGAATATAATTAAAAAAAACAAAATAAGAGAATCCTATGATGGGCACTCCTTTAAAGTAAACTTTTCACGCGACGTATATTTTAAAGCTACAGCTTTGGCGGTATTAAAAAGTCCCCAAATATTTATTTTAATAAACAAAATGTGTTTTCGTAAATTTATGTTAGTACATAAGTAAAATTATAATGTGGGGAAGATTATATATAAAAGAAAACATTTTGATGCTTGTTTATATTATTCTATAATTGTATATGTATTCTGCCTACTTTATCAGAATTCATCAATGAGTTTAGATAAAACAGTGTTATCATTGCTTTGTGCACTAGAATTACGTAATTATATCTTAAGTATTACCTCTTTTATTAATAATTTAACTTTAACATGACTAAATATCAAATGAAAATCAAATGTTTATTGTACAACAACAAAATTAAACAAATATTTAAAATTGTACTTAATACTACTGTTAACTTACTTTATTATGGTTCCCAAGTCAACAATACCAGTAAATTTCATAGTGACTTCAAAGGTCATACTTCCACCATTGTCATCAATAACTTCCACCTTGTTTTAAATGTCAAAGTAAATCAAAAATTGTACAGGTTTAACATGTCGATTAGTAGTAACTTTATAGTTTAGCAAGGAAATTTAGGAAGCCTTGGTTATTACTGAAACTGGTTACTGTGTGTAAACGAATGCACTGGCATTCGTTTACAAGAACAATTCACAGCAAAATTCAGTGGTTTCGATCACAATCGAGTGAAATGTAAGTTGTAAGACACATTTTTAGGCTCATTTTAAGCCAGTCGTAGCGCAGTACCTAGTACAAAGGTGTGACTGTAACGCGACAGGGTGTGGGTTCGCTGCCACTTGTAGAAATTAATGATTTATTTTTTCTTTTTCTTTTCATTTTCTTTGCTTTGATATCGAAGCAAACCGCGGCGTTGACTTCCGCCACTCAACACATAAAGCCTCCGGAATCCGAGTGTTTGGAGTGTGTGCCTAGTGGCTCCCTTTCCCTATCCTGCTACATGCGGGATAAAGCCTAAAGCTGAAGACTTGAATAAATTGAAAATTAATTATTTTTAACAACTTCCGTTTTTTGAAAGTACAATTCACTACTAACAAATATTTCAAATATCAAGAAGATACACTTACAGTTGTGACAAATCGTTCATCAGACCCTTTCCAAAGTCGTTCAATGGAGTAACAATTTTTGCTTTGATCGAAAGCCATTATATTTCTAGGAAAATGTGTTCCCTTTACAATCGCGAACGCTTTTGGTGCAAATTTTTTCGGGCGGTCTGGTTTTATTGAGACGTCATAACGATGCTAAAACATAAAATAGTAGTTAAAACTGTCTTAGAATTATTTAGCTTTAAGCATAATGATTAAAGACTTATGAATGATATAGGCTTCCAAACGGTTTGACCGATTAAGGTGAAAATTTGCAAACATATAAATATGAACACGTGGTTTTAGGCGAAAAAATTTTGTAAAAATTCAATAGACTTCAGGAATAATCAAGTGACAAATTTCCCCATAAGGTTACATATAAAAAAATGTTTGTCTCCTGTTCTGGGTGCCTGCTATAGATAGCAATCAGGTGATTAATCCAACTATAATTGAGTTTATAAAACAATTAATGCTCGCTTCGCTCAACATGTGAACACTACCGAGATTTTGAGAGCGCAGCGAGTCTAAGTTCGCGCCCCTAGTAAGCATTATTTAAGATATAGTGTAATAAGGCTAGAGAAACGAATTATATGTAAAACATAATATAATATTTTATACTTACTATTTTTAAAGGTTGTATTTTCATTTCTAAGTAATTAGTTAACACCTTCAACTGACGTGACTGTGAATTGACCATTCTGCCAGGCCTTCTGTCGGGTATCTTAAAACGGCACACTACACTTGTAGTTTGACGACTTTCGGAACCTTTACTTGAGCTCTCTTGAACTGAAGATGTCGATGGAGTTTGACTGGAGCTAGGTTGCTGCGGCGCCGGGACGGGGACTGATGGAATTGGCATCGTCTGTGGACCACCAAGCGGCCCCCAGCCTCGCCCGCGGCCTCGGCCTGCTGATGGACCAGCAGACTGAGCACCCCATGGCTTGGCTTGTGGAGGGGCCGATTTGGCATGTGGAGTGTCAACCAGTTGGGCAAATGATGTTGGAACCGATTTGACAAGTGGTGGTGCAACTGGTTGAACAGCTGGAATAATTGGTTGAGCAAACGGTTGGGGCGCAGGTCGGGAAGCCACTTGCAAAGCTGATCCAGATGGTCCTGCTGATCCTAATGTTTGAGTAGGTTCTGGTTCTTGTTCTGTACTTTCCTTCTTCTTCTTGCGTGGTCTTTTCTTCTTCCCACCGCCTAATCCTAGTCCAAATTCTTCACCTGGTTCTTCTTGTGTTACTGGAGTCGCAGATTGAGTCAATGTCGATGATTCACTTTCAGTCATAGATAGTGAGCTAACATCTGACTCAACTTTCTCCATATCACTTTTACTTTTTTTCTTTCCACCTAAAAAATTTTATCTATAATAAAATATTAAGTAAACCAAGAAGAAGAGGATTATCATGGTGCAAGTTGAATGAATAATTTACTAACAGTATGATACAAAAAAATCTAACAAGGGATATACAAGAGGAAGCCTAGCCCAGAACTACACATACATATAAGAGATTTGTGTACAAAAGATTAATAATATATTAAACGTCATAACAGGGCCAGTGAGATTGATTGAAGCCAAGTTGTGGGTTTGATTCCCACTCAGGAAATGAAATTTTTAATATTTTCATTTCTTTATGTTTAAGTATCACCATTCAACACACACCACCAAAATTTGTAGAAATGGAGAACAGAGTGTCTAACACTAGGTTCCCTGATTCAACAGGTTTACACTAAAGCAAACTTAATTTAAGCTCATGATGATGATAAGAAAGTAATGCCTAAAAATATATTTAAAAAAAGGTAATTGTATATTACACAAACACTACTGAACCATATCCATATTAAATAATGATACTTTAAGTTATATTTATTTACTTTAAGCACATAAGTTGTACTTTTTTATTTAAATAATATTTTTTTCATACAAATTACACCAATGTATGCCAAGGTATTAATATTTTCATATAAGTAGTCTTTACAAACACACTAACTATATATAAAAACATGAATGCAGTTCAATGTATTAAATTAATGATTGTCTAGTTCAAGCAGGCAAAGCCACAACCAGGTTGGTAGTACAAATATATATTTCGGGCCAATTTCACCACTCGCTGATAAAGTCTAACCAGGGCAGCCTTATCTGCCAGAAAAGCTATAATTTTTTGGTTTCACAGGTCTCAAATAGCAATATCTAGTAGATACACATTTAACATATGCATTTCACTTTTACCTACTATTATTGTTCATTAATGAGAAAATTATTCTTAAAAATATAAGAAACAATTATTTTGTATTTTCATTCTGTCTGTGAGATAGCATTAATTATTAAATTACTATTTGAAACTATTTGTAACTGGTGAAACTGGCCCTTAGAATTGTATACTTAGGAACAGAGAATTATCTGACCAAATATATGCTGACAAAGGTCTGTAATATTTAACGTAAATTATATAAGAAACTTTACTAAATCTGTAGTAAAAATCACCTACATGGTGATGTTATTTGTGGCTGCAAATCCTAAAATGTTACTAACATTTTCTTAACTTTTGATTAAAAATTAGTTTGGAAAAATAAAATAAATTATTTCGAATGTAATAAATAAGCAATTATGTTTAATTTTTCACCACTTCATACATATATGAAATTAAATATACAAACAAAATTATTTTTTATATATGAACATCAATGAATCAATGAATTTTGAATGATAGCAATAAACTTTAGAAAACACATAATTTACTATACATATAATTTAAATATATTATCTTACCTCTCCCCATTATGTAGGTTGCACTGTCTGAAATATAAAAATAAAAAAAATACAAAAATAATATTAATCTGTCTTAATAAGAATATATAACTAAAGATTATAAATAGTAGACATTCTAGAATTATCTGTCTAGTGTATGGAACACGTCATAAACACGTTATATTTTATTTTATTTTGTATTTCATGAAAGGTAATATAAATATATTACTATGAAGTAGGTAGATACGCCATTTTACGTTGTACGTTAAAAATAATTATCTTAAGTGAAGTCAAGTACTGTAAATCCAATAAACCGATGAAACTAAATAGGTTATTGCGAAATAATTACATTGACAATTTTTTAAGCAATACAATATAATTATTATGAAATCTTTTACCAGACAATGAATGTAAATTTTCATTTTTATAATATATCTCAGTGTAACAAAACTACCGAATACTCACCACTTTCACTTCACAAATTTGATTGAAGTAACAATACAATATTAAAGCAAGTCGTAAATTTATTAAACGCAGTTAGCAGACTGTTCAGTGTTCACAAAAGAAACGCAAACGCAAACATAACAATTTAGTAAATGAAAGAATACTGGAATACCCGAAACTAGTGTTATTCTAGGGATGCCCGATGAAAATCGAATTTCGATGATCATCGATGTTAGCAGACAAAATATCGATGTTTTAACATATATTATGTTGCATTGATGAAAACATCGTAACATCGATGTCAGTAGAAACACATTATCGAAGTTTGATCGCGTACACGTCATAATCAATGAGAAAGTGTGTTCTGTGTATGAGTAAATGTGTTCAGTGTTGAGTAAATGTGTTCTGTGGTCATAATGGACCAAAATTTACGAATGCTTCCACACACAGTATTTATTAAATTCTGTACACCACCACACATCACAGACTAGTTTTCTACAGAGTGGTTTTCTACATAGTCTGTGGTCTATGCCGGTGCAGCCAACAGCAGCCAACCCTGTTTCGTTTTACATAGATTACTACGTATTTTAGGCATTTCCAGCAAACCAGATAAGAAATATAGAATATTTTTCATCCCTATGTTGTTCTTTTTGAATATCCGATTCGACTTACTCGAGATAATCGCCAAAGAATCATCATTCATATTAAAGCGTAATATAGTTATCTATACGCTTTAATATGTATGTTTTTAAATATGTATTTAAGACTTTTTGATTAGATTTAAGATTTTTTAAAATGTTTTACTTTTTTAAATTATAAATTGAATATTAAAATTTTTAACATGTGAAGCCACATATTAATATTTCAGAGATTGTGGATCTTTTGGCTACCCAAGCAAGAAATGAAATTATAAAGTTATCGTAACAGTAGTTGTACTGTATTAGGAGTTACTCAAATCCCTTTAAATTATTTAATTGTATTCAAATTGTTATTATCATTTAAGAAATTGATTTAATTACATTAGGATAAATTGAATCTAATACTATATCTAGCTGAATATAATAAAATTAAAACCAATCTATTACTATTTATCTCATATATATGTATATAAAAATGCGCTATTTTCAAGATTTAAGTATTCGCAATTTTACAAAATGTTACGTACGGCGTACTCACTGATAACTAAATACAAAATCAAAATTATTGGATTTTGCTTACTCCAATAATTAATATAATAGAAAAAACTATAATATGAAGCAGTAACATTTAAAGAATTTTATGAACTGATTTTATGAACTGATTATACGATTAATTGGCTGGTTGCAAGGAACATATTATACAGAAACCTGTAACTGAAACCCTACTAAGCAAATAAACAGTTTGAAACACTATTATATTGTACAGAATATAGAATAATAAAAATGTACAATTGTACAGTATACAAATAACCCGTATCAGATAGTAAATGAAATACAAAATAAGATTTAAACTATTGATAATTTTATTCTTGTCTTCATTTCACCTTCAGTTTTGTTATATGTATTGTTGAAAATTATTAATTTATACAAAAGTATTAAAATTTTATTGCATTATTCACAGTTAGAATATCAATTTATTATCTGTAGATTGGTGGAAATCATTGAAAATGAGAAATGGCACCTTCGTCTATTGAACTTTGAAGTTATGACTTTTGGCAGCGTTTGTAACTTTCTAATTTGTACTGTAGTTATTATAAATGGCGAATAAACTAAAATATTTAGTGTTTCTCAAACACAAGTAGGATTTTTTGTTCTTTTTATTTTATGAATTGTATGTTTAGAATACTATAATATTTGAAATCTTTTAATACATTGACTTTGTTATAAAAAAAAATAGTTATTGAAGAATAAATAAATTTGAAACTGCGCTGAAATTCAGCGCATTGAACTAGAGTTTAATTTGTATTATTTTCTTTTAAATCATGTTTATTGAGTTACCTATTATAACTTCCACAGTGAACGTTTTGTACTTAGGAGTTTCTAAACATGGCTTTTTACAATGCCGGTAAAGATGAATCTTCGAACAATTTAAATGACTTCTCAAATGACAATCACATTATTGACGAATTATCGATAATTCCCTTGAATAAGGATAGTTTCGGTAAGTTCTTTTTAAAATAAGTCCAGTCTAAAATCCGAGTGCTCGAAAATATACGACCTAGTATATTTTCGAGCAATCGGATTTTAGATATTGTGTACTAACAAACATGAATTCATTTGCCGACATTTATTTGTGTTAAGAACTTGAACTCTGTTTTAGCCATATGTGAATATTGTGGACGTGTTGGTCGTCGTAGTCAATTTTATCAGCGAAATAACAAGTTTTGTTCTTTGAGATGTCATACTAGCTGCAGTAGGAGGCGTTATTGTAACTGGAGATTCAAGCTAATGGAGGGAGCAGAACACATGGAGGGCCTAATTCCTTTAGAACCCTTGCCACAGTTGCAACATTGGCAAGCTAATTTTAACGACTTGCAAGTATGTTTAATAACTTTAGTCCTGTTAAGTTATATCATCAAATAACAACATTTTGCATAGACTTGAAAAATTGTAATAAATGTTTGGTACTGACTTTGGAAACACCAGTTCAGATAAAATACCAAAAGTCCCCATAGATATGAAATAGTGAAATTTTAGATTATAAAATATGTATGAAAATTATCTATACTTGAATATAGCAGTAATTCTATGTGTTGTATAAGTTATTAACATTCACACATTTCCACTCTAGTGTAGTATTCTATTTACAATATTTTGATTATTGAGGTTCTTGATTATTATTTTGAAATTTAGCACAAAATTCATACTATAATATTGCTTAACTCTATTTATTATCTTTTCAGGCTGGACCTATAAAACAAACTGCACTTGTGGCAAATAGCTATGAATGGAAGGATGAATTGTTTGGTTGTGACTTTCTAGCAGCACCTGTAAGTTTGTTTAAACATGCCCCCCTACATGAAATGTGGGATAACACATTTGAAGGCATGAAAGTGGAAGTGAAGAATACTGATTGTGATAATTTTTTGGAGAAATTTAATGACTATTTCTGGGTGGCAACAGTTTTAAAGGTAATTGATTAAAATTTTTTATTTTCCATGATTTATGTTTCATATTTTTTAAATTAACATTGTGTGACAAAAATTAAACCTTTTACTACTATGAATTTATTATTTCTTCAAAGGAATAATTTAAAATATAAAATAAGTAAATTTGTATTGTCAATTTTATTACAAAACTTTTTGAATACTACCATAAAAAACCTATTAAGTTAACATCTTATTCGTAAGTAAAGTAAAGATATAGTTGGTTTTAGTAAAATTCAAAACTTTAACATAGAATAAATATTGTCAAATTAAATGTGTATCACTGAATAAACAAGGAAACAGGCTATGTATAACATTGTTTATTAAAAAAGATTGTTAAAACTATTGTATTATTATTAAAAATGTTATAATTAAATTGTTTCACATAAAGGCCGCCGTAGCGCAGCGGTACAAGGGTGTGTCTGTAACATAGCGGTTGTGGGTCCGATCCCCACTCGAGGAAGTGAAATATTTATTTATGGTTATATTTTCATTTTTTCGCTCTGATGTCTAGGGCTAGAATTGGGCAGAAAGTGGGGAATGGAGTGTCTTAACACTAGGTCCCCTCTGCCTACCATGCTGTGTGTGGGATACAGCATGAAGCTGATTTTTTTTAATAAATTATTTAATTCATTTAATTCATTCATTCATCAACATGTTAATTATTCTTTAAGTATTAGGTAGTAGTGATAAATTTATTTTCTTTCAAAATAAAAATAATGAAAACAAGATTTACTAATAAGATTAACAAATGTTTATTAAATAATTAGTAAAATATATTCTGTCCATCAGGTGAAAGGTTACATGGGGCTATTGCGTTATGAAGGATTTGGAAGTGATGATTCAAAAGATTTTTGGGTCAATCTATGTTGTTCTGAAGTACACCCAGTTGGGTGGTGTGCCACTCGTGGCAAACCATTAATTCCACCAAAAAGCATAGAAGATAAATATACAGATTGGAAAAAGTTAGTGAGAGACTATTTTTTATTAAATAATTTGATACACAGTGGTCAGTGTCTGTCTGTCAACAAGATGTTTGTGGCTTTAACTCCCATTTGGGGGATAAAATTGTTTTATTTTCTCAATCTGAAATTCGGGCAGAAAACAAACAACTGTTTGCCGTAACATATTAGGCGGTCTGCTCTGCTCTATCTGGGATAACTAAAAAAAAACTAACTTAAAAAATTATGAATATCACTTACAATTTTTTACTTCCAACAGAAGGTAATCGCCTAACAAAAGTTTTAAATTGTTATCAATGAGAATCAGTTAAACATTTTTTTTACTATAATAGGAATTAGGTATTTGTCCATTTGGAATATTAGATGTAATTGTTTTATTTTATCAGATTTCTTGTCAAACAACTTACTGGAGCGCGAACATTACCTGCAAATTTTTACACCAAACTAAATGATAGCCTTGTATCAAGATTCACAATCGGTTCTCTTATGGAAGTTGTGGATAAGAACAGAATTTCTCAAGTAAAGGTGAGTTTTTAATAATTTAGATTATTTATAATTCTTTCATTGTTATGTAGTATAAGAATGTATAGCTTAATTCTCTCAGTTGTTCTTAACATTTTTTTTTATAGATTATTAATATCATATAAATAAATTTAAAAAAAACTGAATATTATATAAATGGTGTCCCAAAATTAGCGCAAGATTTGAATTAAATAGAATACACAATATTTTTTTATTGAATCATGAAGTAGAATGATAAAATTATTTATGGAATGACTGTTGATAATTCTCTTTAAAGCAGGGGTGGTTGTGGGCTTGTTGACATGAATCTGTGATTTCAAAAAAAAAGAAACTATAAAAAAACATAATGATGTTAAATCACACAATTTTTTTTTCTAATTACTGAAACAAGAGAGCACACAATCTGAAAATGTCACATGCACTAATTGATTTGTTTCATGGACTGTATAGCGCCGTCTTGTTGAAACTACATATTGGCCACATTAATATTATTCACTTTTGGCAGAAAAATTTGCGTTGTTATGTCGCGATATCGAGCACCTGTGTCTGTCATTGCTTGACCCTCGTCATCTTCAAAAAAAGTATGGTCCAACTTTGCCTCCAGTTTTACATCCACAACAACTATAACATTTAGTGGATTCGCATTAAGGTTCTCATTTTTGGCAATTAACAAACTATCAAGGTGTAAATGTGCTTCAATCGCGAAAGATAATTTTGCCGAAAAATCAGTATCAATTTGTTGATGTTCCATAATCCATTCAACAAACTCTCTTCGCTGTGTTAATTTAATTTTCTAGTGTTAATTTAATTTTGTAAGTATGAAGACACTCTTGAGATCTTTTGAAGTATATGCTGTAGAGAGCTTTTTGAAATTCTTGTCCACAACGCTTAATTTAGATTCTATAAAATTCGATATGGTATAAAATTCGAACCTTGATCTAATATTAGGATGCCCTTCATAATATTATAAATTTACTTTTTTTTTCAGGTGGCGAATGTCTGCGAAATCATAGGCAAAAGATTACATGTAAAGTACTATGACAGTTCCCCTGAGGACAATGGTTTCTGGTGTCATGAAGATTCACCGCTGATACATCCTGTGGGCTGGGCATTTCGTGTTGGACACCCTCTAGACGCGCCTCAAGCCTATTGTCAACGAGTCGCGGCCGGACGGATCATGCCCAACGATACAACACCTGAAATGTTCTACAAATATCCTTCAAATGAACCACCATTGTTCTCCGAGGGAATGAAACTGGAGGCCATTGACCCTTTGAACTTGTCAGCTGTGTGTGCGGCGACAGTGATGAAAATATTAAATGAGGGTTACATGATGATAAGGATTGATTGTTATCCTGTTGATGCGTCTGGCGCTGATTGGTTCTGTTATCATCAACGTTCACCATGTATTTTTCCTGTGGGATTCGCTCTCGCCAATAACATACCACTGGTGCCTCCTGTTGGGTAAATATATATTGATAACTATTATATACTAATTAATAATTATTTTATAAAATAAAATTAATTAATTGATATGCAAGTTCAATCTTCACTCGAAAGATTTATATACTGATTCAAATAATTTGGCTGATTTACATTATGATTTAGACTTTTACAGCTTGAAATTTAATTTAGTGTACCTAAAAAAATTGCATATCTATATTCCAAGACATTTCTGGATGGTTTTAAAATATAATCATTAGTTCGTCGTGGCGCAGCGATAAAGCACCTAATTGTAAATGCGACGGTTGTGGTTTTGATTCTCACTCTGGAGAATGGATTATAATCATATCCTCGCTTTGCTAACTAGACAAAGCATCTCGTTAGGTTTTCCACTCAAAACTCAACGCCTTAGTGAATGAGCTTAGAATGGTCTTAACACTAGGTTTCCTCTGTCCACCTAGTAGTAGTTTTCGACTCGCAAGTTGTAAAATGTTCAAATGTGCCTTCCAGTATGTCCCCGGAGTCGTTCAAGTGGGAGGGGCAGCTGGCGCCGCGCGCGTCCTTCGCGTCACGCGGCCACGTGGTATCGCACGGGTTCGTGGCCGGCATGCGCCTAGAGTGCGCCGACCTCATGGACCCGCGCCTCGTGTGCGTCGCCACAGTGGCGCGCGTCGTCGCCGACCTGCTCAAGGTCTGTATGTGCTATATTGGATACAGTTTCTATGAGGAAACTAAACGTGATGAAAGGTTGTTGCCCTTTTTAATATCAATATTTCAATGTTGTTGATTAATACAATAGGAATTAATTTGCAAACTTATCGTTTTTACCCTAAATAATTTAACTGTAATAAATAATAATAATAAATAATAAAACCGAAGTCGGATGTGTCCTCGATACATCGATTGTGTGTTGTTGCAGGTGCACTTCGACGGGTGGGGGTCGGAATACGACCAGTGGCTGTGGGCGCACAGCACAGACGTGTACCCGGTGGGTTGGTGCCGCGCCGTGCAGCACCGCCTCGAGGGCCCGCTGCAGCCGCCGCGCGCGCGTCGCGCTGCACCCGCGCCCGTCGCGCCCCGTGCGCGCCCCCTCCGCCCGCAGCGCCAGCAACGCCGGCGCAGGCGGCTGCGTGAGTGAGCTTCACGATGTATACCTGCCTGAACCTTGCGTCAAGACACTCTGTTGCTACCAGAGCGAGAAAATCAAAATAATAAATAATTCATTTCCCCATGTGGAAAACGAACCACATCCGTCGTGTTTACAACCACATGCTGTTTTAATACATCACGACGGTCTTAACTAATATAATACATAAATAATAAATTGTCCTCCAAATATTTCCTCAAATGTAAAAAACAATCCCAATAGTTTAGAATTTCTTTCAAAATAATACTGAGGAAATTATATTAATTAAATATGCTTAGGAAATAATAAGGAAATAATATTAATTAAATATTTCTGTAAAAATGACATTTAAAATAAATGATTTAAAATGGGAAATTGTAAAAATAAACTACACTTTCCAAAATACGTATATATACGTACGCATGTAAATCGAAAATATTGCACATTTTCAGCTGCTAAAGTGCTCTCTCAACCACCTAATACGACTGAAGAGAGTTCACAAAATTCAGACATAGCTGAACCTAAAACTAACTCGCCCATCACGAGCGCGTCCGAAGTATCGCAGGACGTCGACGCCCGCGAAGAAAAGGTCAAACATCATAACAAAGGGGCTAACAGTCCTGAACATTTCAAAGAAACTGATAGTAAAACCACATTGGTAAGGTTTTCTTATTATATAATTTTTTTCATTGAATATTCTTCAGGTTCGCGATTTGTGTCGTACAGCGTGGTAGGAATAGATAACCTATCATCACGACATTGATTTCCGCTTTTCTCCGAATTTATGATATAACGTTTTCAGAGGCGAAACTGAACGCCTTGTTTTATTACAGTACCACCAGTGGTCCGCAGAAGCCTAAATATGGTCCGCAGAAGCCAAGAAATGGTCCGCGAACAATTTAAATTTTTGGGGCGGTGAAACGTTGTACGCGATTCATTATCACAGTTTATATTGATTATACCTACAGAGTGGTCTCTGCTAGCAGTATTGATATAAAAGTGGTCCTTGAGCAAGAATAGGTTGGGAACCCCTGATCCAGATGGACGATATTCATTTATTTTAAAAAATATTTGGATGTTGCTTGTTGAGTGGCGGAAATCATTAAAGGACTTTGTCTTCTTACCAGAGGAAATGAAAATGATTAATTCCACTGAGTGGTAATCGAACTGACAACCGTCGCGTTTTGTTGTTGTCTGTGCCATATATGTATATCTTGTATCCCTGGTACATTTTAACTCATTTCACACCTGGTACAATTTTATTGTAATTTATGTATAAATATTATAATTGACTATATTTTTTTATTAAAAAATACAGAGCACACCCACCGATACCACCGTACCACCCACTGACGCTTCCGAAGACAGCACTGAATCGAAAGACACACAGCCAAGTGACGAAGCAAAAACCGAAGATGACAAAGTGATACCACGACTAGTCAATACCACTGTACCCTTAGACATTTTAAACACAGTCGACCCCGAGGATTGGAGTACAGCAGATGTAGCTAAGTTCTTAACAGTAAACGATTGTCAGCCATATTGCGTCAACTTCACTAACATAACTGGACCAATGATGCTGCAACTGACAAAAGATGAAATCATTGAACTGCTAGAAATGAAAGTTGGTCCCTCACTCAAAATATTTGATCTCATTCAGCAGTTAAAGTGCAAAATAAAACAACCACAGTGTAGAGTGCTTGGCGGTTTTAAGTAGCATTTGAGAAAATATTGCAAATTAATAATTAATAAAACTCAATTATTAATAACACACAATGTCAAATGTTTAAATATAAGAAGTGGTACACAATAAACAATGTAAAGTTTGTAACTTTGTGTTATCATTAATTTACATATTGTAAGAAATTAAAAGTGATATGTTTACTAAAAGGATGTAGGTTACTAAAATTTTGTAGAAATTAGATGTAGTTTGATAGTTTTACTAAATAATTGTCAACATGTGGAATCCTATGATAAAATCATATAAGGTTTCAGATTTATGGAATTGTAAGATTTAATTATATTACAACATATTTATCCTCAGTATTTAAAAATGTTTCTCAGGATTTTTCTTTTTTTAATGTTTCTTAATGGATTTTATATCATGTTTTGCAGATCTTCACAATAAACTAAAAATCAGTATTATTTATTCCTTCTAAAATAAATAGAAGGAATAAATAATACAGATTTTTAGTTTATTGTTATGTATACATCAACACTAGAAAATAAGTCTATATTACAACAGCAATTTTTGTAATACAATTTTGGTGGTGTTGATTGATCAAAAAATTAATGAAACAAAAAGAGAATTATAAAAATATGATCAAAATATTCTATTGATTTTGGACCAAAATTATCAACTGTCAAGAAAGCATGTGTTTAAAGTGCCCTCTACATCATGACATCAGCATATTTACATAATACATACATTATGTAAAATAATGTATGTATTATAGTATGAGTTTAAAATATTTTTCCCTATATGCTGTTCCAATAAAAGGAGCGCTGACACTTCCACTCTGTATATGAACATTCACACAAATACAAAGCTCAGCTTAGACTTCACGGACTGCACTTTGATATACATATAATATCATTAGGATCAAAATAGTACTGTAAAAAAGAACTAAATAACTTAAGTTTTAACAATGTATTTTAATCTTTTAAATTATATTTAACTTTTTTCTTAATAATGTAACTCCATGAAACTTATGCAAAAGCGCGGCGTTCCGCCACTCAACACGCAATGCCTCCAAAATTCGCCGGGAAGTGGGGGAACGGAGTGCCTTATCACGAGGTTCTCTCTGCCCACTACCCTGCTGTGTGCGGGAAACAGCGTGAAGCTGAATTAGATTTATTTGATTTTATGTACTTCATGTTCATCAATTAGTTGCTTTTTATATACACATTGCTTTTAATTTATCAAGTAAAAACAAATATAGTTTTGGTAATTTAATAACTAGTATTCAATCTCATTATGAAAGGGTAAATAAAAAATAAACAATTATTTATATTAGTGGATTGTAAATAAAGTACACCATTACTGATTCAGTGTTTTTTTTGTCATGCTAATTTCAGTGTATATGAAATAGCGGTTGTCCATTGCCACTATTTTAAAATAATTTTTCTCTTATTTTTTGATGTAATCAATTATTTAAGGTATATAAAAATATATTTTAAAGTTGAATGTGTTTATTACGTGTAGTGAAAAGCTTAGGAGTGACTCTGCACAAGATTTAACCATTGAACTTTTATATTAAATACACAGCACACACACTATATGTATTTTAGCTTTACGTTTTACTAAATCATCTTTCCTCTTTTCAATTGAAATGCTGAAATTTTTACAAAACAAGTTATTTTATTGTATTTTTTTATATTCAAGAGCTTGATTTGTTGGTTTATAATTGATCAATGTATATCCATCGTTTTAACGCAGGACATTTTAATTTATCATACTTTCAACAAAATATTAATACATATGAAACATATTAATATAAGAATTATGAATATAAAAAATTGTATATATAATTAAAAAAAATGTCAAATAATTACAATTTCGATCAATTTTTAATATTTTATTTATTTGGATTTTATTAATAATTTCAAACATTATTTTCTATTTACAATGTATCATACTTCAATTAAATCACGTCCCTAAAGAAAATGTGACATTGTTTTTTAAATAAAATATATGTATGTTTATTGCACCTTTGCATGCTATATTTTATACTGTGATATAAGAAACCTAGCTATTTGCTCGATTTTTTCAGCATTTATTCTAACATGTAATTTCAACTTTTATTTTTGTTTAATAGCTATCAAATACCTTAACATAATATTTTATCAGTTGTTGTGTTTTAGAGCACCATATATAAACGGTTATATTCAAATAAAGGAATATAGAGTTTGAAGCGTTACACACAGGTTGTTAACACAAAGCGTCAGTTGAGTTTAAAAATAAAATATTCTATATATTTCTTTTATTTTAATATAATTTGGAACAAATACTGTTTTCAACAACTGTAATATTTATCATATTCTTTAAACATAACTTATTTATTTTTACATATTTACATGAATTGTAAGTATATATTACCTCATATATAAGACCGTCATTAACAGACTGAATTTGTTCTAAAAATCAACTATGAAATTTTAGATGATAATCAAATTGCCTTTTTAGTGACTTATACAAATATGCATAGTTTAGATATTAACACGTGTTTTAGTGAATAAACTTCTGGTAATAAATTAAATTCCTGCAATACTTGTATTATTTTATTTACAGTCTTATAACTTGTAATATTTTTTAGGAGCGAAATATTCCATCTATTTTTAGCTCCACGCTGGATACAGCATGCACATAGCAAGGTAGGCAAAATTAACTTGGAAACCTAGTATTAAGACACTGTTCTCATTAAGACTTCCGCCGAATTCTCCAGTCTTCTTATGTAGTGACGAATATGAAATTATTAGATATTTCACAGTTTAATACCGATGAAATAAAAAAATTAAATAAATTTTATTCAATTGTATTTAAATAAATTTTCATTGCAGTCTAGATATCTTTAAATAATGATATTATTAATATAATATTAGGGCCAGTAGTGGCGCAGGGGTACAAAGTGTGACTGCCTCCAGAATTCGGCGGAAAGTGGGGAACAGAGTGTTTTAACACCAGGTTCCCACTTTCTGCGAATTCTGGAGGCATTGCGTGTTGAGTGGCAGAATAACGCCGCGCTTTTGACTGAAGCTATTTTTTTAAAATTTTAATATTAAGGAAATAATTTGATATTTCAATAGCGGGTGCATTAAAAAAACAAACATTTTTATATAAGGCACTTTAATTGCAATATAACTTTAAAGAAATGTAAATTCCATTCTACTTCTATCCAATATTTCGCTATCTTATTTTTATCTAAGATAAGTAAACCATAAAAATTAATAACAAAAATTAAATGAAATGCAAAAAAAATATTTAAAAATATAAGGAAAAAATATTTTTCATAGATAATGTTTACATTATAAAACTTTCCTGCGTGCATCTCAGCTTAAATGACCCAGTCAATTTGACCGGTGCCTTGAAAGATTAGACCATTTTTTTAGTGTTTTATAATAATCATAATATTATGTCGGAGGAAGATATTTTAATATAAATAATTATTTATTTATGTTAGCTTATAATAATTTCTAAAATTGTCTGTATTTGAAACATTAATTTATTCAAAAGAATTAAAAAAGATTATTGTATTGATTTCTTGTAACCGACACACATTTCTGTACTATTGACAAAAGTAATTAAAGTATAATTGTAATACTGTTGTATATTTAAACAAGTTTATCAGTATCACTATTTTAATATACACTGGGATTTACTTACAACGCCTATGAAGATGTATATCTCCACATTTCAATAAAGATAGCAACTACCAATAGATATCTTTATTTGTTGATAAATCTTGCAGAATTTGGTTGGTTAGTAATCTGGAAAAAAAAAATGTTAAACACCCACAGTGGCACAGCGTCTGAATGTAAATGTGACGGTCGTGGGTTCGATTCCTACTTCGGGGAATAAATTATTTTCATAGTAGCGTAGAATTCCACCACTCGATATGCAATGTCTTAGAAATTGGCAGAATGTGGGGAATGAAGTGTCTTAACATTATTTTCCGTCTGCCTACCCAGCATTCAGTATACTGTATGAAGCTAAAACAGTGTGCTAAGTAAGGAAACAGAAATAGCCCCTACTTACATTAGATAAGGGAAACAAATAATTTAAAAGACAAACAATCTCCTATGTAGAAATCCATAAAATCCGCATGAAATCTTGTATCAGTTTTTATATAAATTCACTGTTTTATTATTTATATATTAACGTTCGTTTTTTCTATTTACCTCATGGTATGGTTGGGCACAGCAGGTGCATAGAGAGCACAACAAAGGAGGTTGCCTGATCTTTGTGCGTGGCATTTGTGATATTCAGAACACCAGTATGTCTCATTTATTATACCCAAACTCTCTGAAAAGCATTTACTTTAAAATTTCAATTTATCTTCTTATAATCTTATTTTTATCAGCTTCACATATTTCGCACACACTAGGGTAGACAGAGGGAACCTAGTGTCAAGACAGCCCATTCCCCATTTAACGCCGAATTTTGAACTTTGTCTCGACAGCAGATCAAAGAAATGAAAATATATATATTAAGTAAATATTTAATGTTTTCACGTATGCCTATATGCCAAAACGAAGTACTGTTTGAAAGTACTGTTAGATTGAAGGCGCTCGAAAAATTACTGGTTTTGTGTTGTATTCCTATTAAGTATATGCTAACTATAAAAAAAGTAAATATACACAAGTGTCATTTTTCACCTTTATCATCATTTATTTTGAATTCAGTTATTAGTTCCTTAGCAGTGGTAATGTAAAAAGTTCTCAAGATATCCATTTTGTGTACTCCGGACATCCCTCTGTTTTTCTGTATGGCGCCGTGTACGTGGCGAGAAAACACGCATCTACGCTTGTCTACGTTTATTACTAATATACTGGAAAATGAAAATAATTGTGTTTCATTATTATTATTAAGCTTCAATATATTTAACTTAGTGGTAAGTATTTATTGCTCTGATAATCTGAGATTAGCGTGCACAAATGCACAGACAAATATAAAAAAGTCAGTGTTTTAAGTTCTGTTACATTGATAAATGTTATCATCAATAGATTTTCTTATGTCTTTCATGTACAGATAGCACATTGAGTTACAATTTTGTTAATTTTGTTAAAGTTGTTGTTTGGTGGGTGGTGATGACTCCTGGGAAGTTTAGTGTAATTACATAGTGCAGGAATCCGCTGGATTCAAAGGGCGCAGGACCGGACGGAGTGGCGAGAATTAGGGGAGGCCTATCTCCAGCAGTGGACGTTGAAAGGCTGATGGATGGATGGATGCATGGATGGAAGGTAAAAAGTGGGTACTTCGTGAAATAGCTTAGCAGTACAGTGTCCAACTAGAAACACGGCGGCAGCTTCATCATGCAATATCTAAAAAATTGGGTTGTGTGTGGGGAACACAGTGTCTCAACACTAGTTTCCTTTGTATACACAACAATAACAGGATATAATATAAAGCTACTTACCCCAACAAAGCTGGATCAAATGATACACTCATTGGAAAATTTCTGGGATATATTAATTTAGCTTCCTTTATAATTTGTGCGTATCCTTCCCAACATTGTAAGACTATTTCATCTATTTGTGACAAGGGTGGTGTCGCACCGCATATCACTAGTACATATACATCGGCTAACAGCTTGCATGTCACCACTCTGAAAGCTACCTGAAATATCATTTATTATTTTTTTTATTTTTATACTATTATTTTATTTATATGTATATTATTTGAACATAGCATAGGCAAAAAGAACTTAGTTTCAAGACACATTATTCCTTTGATATTTGCATATATTTGTGTTGATACAGTCAGATGCTTTGCAATGGTGCCACAGTGGCTTCAAGCTAATATTAATATAATCAAAATATAACTTACATTAGGACTCATTTGTGGCAAATAAACTAGAGTATCTCGCAATGGGGCTCCATCTTGAGTTGCTGCTAGCAATAAAAGAAGTCTTGCTTCCTTCATATCTAATTCATAGAAATCTGAACTTGTTGCTACTAAGTGCCCATGTATGCTCAAACATGCATATCTACCTGTCACTAAGTGTGCATAGTTATCCAAAACTTGCTAAAATTAAATATATTACATAATGTATTCTTAATATGTTATGTTACAAAGAAAAAATACATAACTATAAAACTTTTGAAAATTAAAATTGTTACCTCAAAGAATCTACTATCAACATTTGTTGTATATATTAAAAAAAAAATATGTAAACAATATAAAATGTTTCTTTTCATTTTTTATGATTAGTTTTTTATGAGTTTTATTAAATTAAAAAAAAATAGAACCTGTATCTGCTGTGCTTGAGGACATAATATGCTCTGTATGGAATCAAGTAGAATAGTTGACTTTGGCATTGAATTAGGATCCAAAGTTTCTAACAAATAATCTAAGATTGGATAGCATTGTCTTAAATCTCTCTTTACTTGATCAATGTTCTTCAAAGACTCTAATTCTTTTTTGCCTATGTAAAAGATCATAACGTCGTGAATACAAGAGAGAAGTAACTCTAAATCACATTCGAGTCCTCCCGTAGCTATGCCAATCAATGTAATACTATTAAAATTATAAATAAATGGTTAAAAAAATATTCAAATATATATTAATATTTCAAATTATATACAATTTATACTATACCTTCTACAGTACTCCTTCCAAATTATATTTCCGTTATCGACTTGAGTGGCAAGCATTGATAAATTATGGCATTTTGTAAACATATTAATTCCATGTAAGGATGCAATAGTTGAAAATTGTATCTAAATTTTTATGAAAATATTTTCAGTTTCTAAGATGTAAAACAATATAAATACAGTTATTTAAAATAAGCATAATATTATTTAATATAATATTTAATAAAAACGCTACTATTTAAATGCGAGCATAAGTAATAATTGAATAAACCAAAACCTACGTTTTCACTATTACCCCGTTTTCTAGAGAATATAGGCACTCCGCTTTCGGATGCAACTGCTATTACCATTATGGACATATTATAGATATATTTCTTTGTTTTAATAAATTAATTCAGTTAAAACAATAAAGTTCAGAAAGTTTGATTTGAATTGAGTTGAGTTATATTTACAATTTGTTTACAAATAATATGTCAAATTTCGTTAGTGTTGCTAGTGCTACTTGCTAGAATCTAAAAATTAAAATACCGAAGTGAAGTGACTACATCAAATAATGTTAACAGGAAAATTCAAAAAATCAGTTTCGCACTGTATCCCGCAGGCCTCCCGAGGGTAGGGAGAGGGAAATAGTGTTAAGACACTTCGTTCTCCACTGTCTGCCGAATTCTGGAGGCATTGAGTGTTGAGTATAATATTTAGAAATTTAAAATTAGACAAATTTAAGTTAAGGAAAGTAGGGGAAGGATGACCATGAATAAAAAATAGCCAACTAAGTAAAAAAAGCACAATATATATGACAATCTTTAATTTTATTTATATACTATTAATATTTATTTTTCATAATCTAAGTACATTTTTAAATTTCTTAATAATTATACAATACATTAAATAAGGGCAAGTGAAAAAAATATAATGCCCTATAGCGCAGATACAAGATTATTAAGGCAAATGAGGTTGACGTTGTTAACAATATCAGCGTCTAATTTATATTTAGATCACTTATTGTTTCAGGTACACCTTCAATATTTTTAACACAATCGATTGATCTAATAAAGCAAGTGTAGTACTGTGAATAAAAGCTGCACTTATTTTAATAGACATTAGGCACTTAGGTATAAAGGCACTTTGTTATATTTTTTTTATCATTTATTTATATGACATTTTAACACGATATAGATTATAGATTATTCATATTTTAATTAAATAACATTTGTAAATCTATACAAATATTAAAAAGCTTTGTAATGCGCTAATAATAAAAAGTTTGTTTAGTTGAACGCGCTAGTAGCACTTAGAATGTGTCACAACACTCTTAGTTATTTCCGTTTGGCCATAGGTGAACTCTAATAATGTATAGTATTCTCATATTTTATATGCAATAAAAAAATACGTATTTCTAAATTATAAGCACCTGTAAGATTTAAAATATTGCCATCAAATATTTAAATATTATTATCTGTATATTTATTAAAATAATCAATTACTCATTTAGGTACGTTTATAACAAGGTTTGATTTTAGAATTTCAAACGTTGACTAAGGGCCGGTCGCCATAACTTATCTATCTTTAACAATCTATTAAATCTATTGTATTCAGACATACAATAGAATGTTAGGTTTAACATTAGGGACATTTATAATCGTGTAACACATATAAATCTAGTCAAGAATAAATTGATTTAAGTTTTAGAGTATTCTTTTACCTCGTATTTATTTATCGCATCGTACCTTTAATAAATGTTAAAATATTTTTGATTACTACTAATTACGAAACATAATTATGCAAATTTGTATAATGTAAATAAAAAATGTATTGTATTTCTAAAAATGCGCTTATTTATATCAGATCTTTTTAATAAAAAATGAGTTGATATACTTAGTACCTAAACGTAAGTACAAAGTTTAAGTAATTAATATGAATAGAAAACGGTGTTTAAGTTGCTTAAATTAGCTTATGTATAAAAATAATTATTTAATTACAAGGCTGTGCCGGTTTCTGAACGATTTTCACTAACTACGGCCGGATTGTTAGTTTGAGCTGAAAAAAATAAGAAGCCTTTAACACATTATAAGTATTAAAAAGTAACATATTATGTATCTTACAGGCAATGCTTTATGGTTTTAAAAGGTAGTTTTTTGTATATATATGGTAGTTTCTTATAAAGCGCTCCGTAGGTAAATATTTGTCAAAATATATTTTTTCGTTCAAATATTTTAGCCACAGAAAACTTAGGAAAAACATTGTATATCGCTCTTAATAAAGCAAGCCTTGGTTTTTATGTACCAAAAATAAATTGAAAAAAAAAAAAAACAATTTTATATATTTCGTTATAATTTTGATTACTTACTTATATATATATATGTATTTACTTACGATCTCGACTTAGTAATCTTGGTCCAGTAAGAGCTATAAGTATAGCACCAACGGGAGCCGATATAACCACACTAAGGACACTCACAGCTAAAATAGCTTTCGCATATCTCTCTTCATTCAATATAGTATCACCTGCAGAATGGCCACTTTGAACTACGTCTAATGCTGCAGGACCTAGAGCAGCCTACGGAAGTAAAGTAAAACAACTTATTGAAATAACATATTTGACTTTAGCTTTGAATTGAATTTTCTATGTAAAAGATATTATTATTAATTTTTGAGATTAAATTTTATGTTATTAAAAATTTTGAGATCGGCACTAAGCCATTCTGGGGTGGGCACGGCTACTCCCATCCCATGTAAGTGTGGTAAATAATTATAAAATTACAATATATGTACATATTACAATATATACGTACTTGAACAGTAGCTTTGGCCAACCAAGTCAAGCCAATAAAAAGCTTTTCTTTGCTATTTAAACCACAACCGCCACTCACTAAAAATGTGGCAATAACTCTTAGTAAAAGGCAAGATATAAGGCACACTGCTCCCATTGCTATAACATCGGGGTCTAATGCATTTAGCTGAAAATAACACAAAATAACTTAATAATTATATGTAAAATATTTTTTACTTCATTTTTAGGGTTCCGTATCTTTCAAGGAAAAAATAAACCCTTGTAAAATTGAAGAATTGTCGTACGTCTGTGTGTCAAGAGCTTTTATCACAAGAATGCTTGGAGATATCGATTTGAAATTCAAACCATATACTCATTTACTGAGATCTACGATCATCCATAATTTCCTGAAAAAAACATATTTCTACATTTACTTTAAAAAAAAGATATGGCCGTTTATATCGCAAAAAACGCATATTTCGGAACTAGAAAGGAATCAAAATTTATAAGCTACTTCCGGTTGACATAGAATTATGAAATTTGGCAGCTAGCATCTAAATCTGAAAACTACACATTTATGGTTAAATCCTAAAACAATAAATAACTAAAATTTGGTATTAAAGCCAGTTCAAGTGAGGTATCAGATAAAACGGCTCTGGCTAATCTAAGCGTGAATTTCAGAATAAAATAAGCTCATTCCCGACTCGCGCTAGTCCAGTTTTTTTTTATTTAAAACATATATACTTACTGTTATTTGTGCTCCAGTAAAAGCGAATAATATTGGTTCAAAAAATATCCAAAGTATTCTAAATAGTTCACTGACAGGATTATTGTTGATAGGCCAATCTTGTTTCTCCCAATTCCCGGCGGCTGCATAGCCAGAAGTCACAATAGCTAGAGGACCTAAAATAAAAAAGAATATAGGGGGTCTTAAAAGGCCCATTGAAATACTTTCTGGAATAGCATAAACATTCACTATCTAGGTAAGCTGAATGAGAATGAGAATCATTCCATTATTTAATTTTGCAAGTGCCCGTATATTAATAGTGCGTTGCAGGAAGAAGAACTCCCAAACCAGTGTCTAATTTGCTACCCAAATTATGGTTTAAGTGGATGATTTAATGGGCATTAACACTCACCGCTATTGTCCTAGCTCCTCTCAAGGCCGATACTAAACTTACAAAATAAAAATAATATAATAAAGTTCTACAAAATAGCATCATCATCTACACCATAAAAATTAAACTTATACACACCTGCTCCACTCCACCCAATCGCATTCGATAAAAATAGTGAGAACAATCCTCCCAAGAACAAAGCTAAAAATCTTAATGGAACTGCATATTTATCTCCTTTTTCTGGAATAACGGAAATAAGATAACCCCAAACGTATCCAAAAACCACTCCTGCAATGATGGAAAGTGGGCCCTAAAGAATAAAAGATTAGTTTAGTCTTTGCAAATATAACATGGTGCTAATACATAATGTGCATATTCATTTACATTGTCCTATATTTGAAGGTTTATATATGTAAATACATTTTGTATGGCTGGCAGAATATGACCACAATCTTTTCTTCACTTTCCATCTACTTTAAGGAAAAATTACACAAGAAGAAGAAGAAGAATACAACCCACAATCATTGTATTCTGCTACATCTATACAAAACCACGTACCTTCAAAATGGTAAATACTAACGCCCCCGTATAGAACATAGCGTTTAAGATTATAGCAAATACGGCAACACTTATAGAATCGTCTATGGCGGCCGCCGCTAATAGCATTGTAGGAATACCCTTGGCAACGCCATAGCCGCCCTCCCTCAGTCTAAACAGACACGGAACCACAACGGCTGGTGAAACTGAAGCTATCATAGAACCTAGTAGAAAAGCTAAAAAAAATTATATAATTATATTATATAACTAGATATAAATATGAATATAAAACGTAAATAACTTCAATTGAAATAAAAGATGGGCAATGTATATAAATGAGCCGTTCGGTACCAATTTTATGGTTATATGTGAACGGGAAAATGACTTATAAAAGTTTGCAGGTGTGGTTGTAATGGTCTTTCTAGGTACGCAAAATAAGTTCCTATTTTTCGATGTTTTCCTTTATTTGTTCCGTAAGTTCTCAGTTCTTATCAAATTTCATTGTTGAACTTGTATATCCACGTGATGTACTTGATAGGTTTTGAGTACGAAGTTCATACAAAATGCAGCAAAAACGATGCATAAATACAATTATAACATCCTTGGATTACGTTCATTTATAAGCTTAATTCTTTTCTGTGCTCTAAGGAACCGTGGACCTGTATATTAATATTAATATCAAAATATTAATTTCAGCTTGATACCTCAACTCGATCTTGAGTTAAATCTCGAATTGACAGACAGAAAATAAAGTGATCCTTATAGGATTTGTTCATTTATTTTGAGGAGCGGAACTCTTAAAATTGGGAAGTATTATAATTAATTAGGTTATCTCACCCCAAATCCATGGTAAATATATTAAAAAATGAGTTGTTACAGCGATAGCTATACATTCTACAAGCCAAGGTAGAAATCCAAGTTTTAATACAGCCTTATAATGTTTCTTAAGTACTTTCGCGTCCAGACCCAAACCAGCTCTCGTTAATATTATTACCAAAGCAATTTTTCTATGAAATTATAAAAATAAAACAAATTAATTAAAAAGATTATAGAGATAAATACACATTTCAAGTGAATCTCCGCAAAAATTAGGTACGTATTATAAATTTTAGGAAACCCGAGGTTTCGAACTATTGGTAATATCCGTATTCCGGTTTAAGAGTCTCATTTAAAGCAATATAATTAACTAACATTTAATAAGTGTAAATGACATATTTTCATATCAAATTGTGAAAATTGGTTTATTTAAATTGATGACGAATTTCTCACCTTAGATTTTGATTAAGCTTTTTATATTCATCGGTCATGTGGACCCAGTTTAAGTTTTGAAACAGTATCCCAGTCAACAACATCCCTATAAGTGCTGGTAGTGTTGT
Source organism: Heliconius numata (assembly GCA_016802625.1). Lineage (NCBI taxonomy): Eukaryota > Metazoa > Arthropoda > Insecta > Lepidoptera > Nymphalidae > Heliconius > Heliconius numata. The sequence continues at coordinate 92,368 of JAEBDU010000106.1, read as the reverse complement.
CACTTTCAACCATATCCATCCAACAATGTATGATGCGATTACAAGTAAAGTCATACTTAATAGTTCTCCATCTAAGTCCATTGGTTTGCCAAGTTCAGAGATCAAAATGCCCCAAACTAATAAGACTAGAAAGTATAATTTAAAATGAAAAAATATTATTTATTTTAATATAATCTCGTATAATATAGTACGTATATATTTTGAATTTCCTTAATAAGACAAAATAGAACTTACAAAGTAATATTATACATATCCGTTGTGCAAACTGTCTGAAAGTTGGAAAAATAGGAAATGGAAATATTTTCGTCCACCATTTAGGTTGCCATGATGGCGTAGTATCGGGTTGATGACATCGTAAACATAATTTGTACCACCAGCTGGAGTAAACATAGAGGTGTTTATTATATCAGAAACGAGAAAGTAAAGAAACTTAAATTGTAATGAAACTTACGCTTTGCGTTCATTGATATCATCGTTATTTTCATCTGAAAAGTATGATCAAATTTATAAAAAAAAATCTTTATGTACGTAATTAATAAATACCAAACAATTTAAATATTATATATACTATCGGTAATCTATATAATTTAGGTATTCCATACAATACCTTGGCAATGTACTATAATACGTGGAGCTCCAGACAATGAACTATTATTATTCATTATACTCGTATATTTTAGACAGGTATTAAATAAAATTCTTAAGGATTGTATAAAGTACCTGCTGTTCCACCGGCAATAAGGTAAGTAGAAGTTAGGTTAGAACGTTTTAAACATTCTAATCTGTAACTGTGTAAGTAGATAGATAGAAGTAGCCTCGTGTCAAGAGACACTCCGCCCCCTACATTCCGCCAAACTATGGAGGGATTGCGTGTTGAGTGACTAAACTCAACACTACGCATTGCATTGTCGCCAAAGCGAATAAAAAAATATTACATATTTAATTTCCTCGAGTGGGAATCGAACCCATAAAGAACCTGTCGCTTTGACAGTCACACGCTCTTTTTGCTCTGACGGCGCCAGCGCCACGACCAGCCTCATTGAGACTAGTAGTAAGTATAAAATATTTCATATATTATCTGTACGTTTTAGGAATTTTATATATAGCTGAGGTATTGTATAGAATACCGAATTATATAGATTGCTGGTACATTGCAGATTATACAGATTGCTGGTGGATACATAAAGTAAGTAGAGTTACTTTATGTATTACCAGCTATTACCATTTTATTGTTTATCATGTACAATGTTAAAACGAATTAATATATTGAAAATGAAATTTCATTTGTAATTACAAACAACTATAAATATAATTAGGAAAAGGATATTTATCAGAAAAATGGGCACATTAACTTTTTAACTTAAACTATGACGGAATTACTGTGTTAATATTCAATATGTGCGAAATTTTTAGTTAATCAATTTTTGTTAATTAAAATAAGAAACAATGATTATTACCTATAAAGCTATACACACGAGCACCTATAAACATAAAATGAGTATATACAATGCGATTTTACAACACACATAGCAAATAAATAATAATGAATGACTATTTCAAAATAACCATTTTTCGAAAAGTTTTTTATATTATAATATAACAGTCTATTTGAATTTTGAACATAAAACATTCAAATGATGTTACTTCAGATATTAAAGTTAAATACCCACTGACCTGTACGAGAATTCTGCTCCATAGTTAAAATATAGTGCTATTTGTTCCTAAAGTATTACATAAATATATTATTTACATTACAAATTATGATTTTCATATAATAAAATTGCAAGAAGAAAATAAATAAATATATGTTATGAAATATGTAATAAATAGGTAAGAATGTAAAAAGAATAAATCCCTAGAATCAAGGCATAATACAAGGTGTACACATAAAGAATTTTAATCAAAAACAAAATATTTTAATCAGAATAGCCATAATATGGATCTAACTATTTATATTTTATTAACATCGTAGAAGGTCGTTTTTACATGGGAGTCAAAAGTCAATAAGATTGTGTTTAACAGATACATGAGAAATGCGCTTCTATTTTAATTTACATTCAATTCATTTTACTTGTTCATAAAATTATATCACATGGTCGACAAATAGACTTTGCGATTAGAATTAAGCCATGTGATTGCGTGTTAGCTTTTTGCTAAAGATATTCTTCCAATCGAAAACGAATAGTTAAATAGTTACTTTGCAGTTGTATCTGTATTTCTGCAGCAATTAATGATATTGATAAAAAAAGATTTTTTGATTTAAAATACTTAGTTCAAATAAATTATTAGAATACTTAATCCTGAATTAAAAATATTTTATTAATATATATCATACCTATTTTAATTAACAGAAAAATAATTAAAATATACGTAATGCGCTATATGTATTGAAGAAATTAAGTAATTATTAAATGGCAACACTTGTTCATGTGTAATCCATTGATTATTCTGTTTCAGATTTCAGTATTTGATTGCAATCGCACTCCATTAGTGATTTATTTTACACTATTTATGTAACATACAATGCTAAATAAGTTAAAGTTATATAAAATTGTTTAAAATTACGATTTTTATTCAATATTTCATAACAATATTAACAAATAGAAAAGAATAATAAATGATAACCTTAAGGTATTTAATATAATTGTTACCTTTTGTTTATAGTTTTAAAATTCAATCACTTTAGTATGTGAAACTTATAAAATAATTATACGTTTTATATAATAAATATTGTTATTATTAAAATACAAGAAAGACTGAACGCGCGCGACAAACTAGTCAAGTGACAAGATGAGATTTTAAGAAAGAGTTCTTATTAATTCCGCAAGATGGCGTACTTTTGCATTAGATACAATATTTAAAATTTAAACATTTATATATCCTATATTTATTTAATATAGAACCTAGTAAATTCATAGATAACAAAAGTAGTTGTCTTTGATATAAAAACATACAACAATATTTATGTACTTACTACTTCATATTTAGATTCATAAAGAGGACAACTGTTATACCGACAGCAAACAGTATGTCGGTTATTATACTAAAGAGTGTTAAGGTTAAATAAAAAAAAAACAAATGAGAGTACCGATATAAATACTAAGGTTACTAAATAAATAAAAAAATATATATTTTAATTAACTTATCTATATTCCGTAAGGTAGTATAGTAGTATATAGTAGTATAGTCCGTAAGGTCTATTTTTATAATCACTCACACTGATGCAAAGCAGAGCTTAAAACATGGATACATAATCCATAATAATTAATAATAATATAAGTAGTAATGACTAGTGATATACCATTATCGTTAGCAAAGTATATCCTCGAAAGTAGAATAGTAAAATTCAATAGTTTTCCACTGCTACCTACCTTTATTTTAATATAACATTATGAAAACTTAAACAATTATGTTTATTTAATATATTTAAATATAAAAGGTAGAAAGTTACAATAAATTAAGTAAAAGTATAGTTGTTATTTATGTTGGCACAATTACCTTATATTCTAAACAGTAGCGATGAGTTTAGTAGGAATTTTGACCCCGTTGACAAGTTAACAGTGAACGTGCCTTGGATAAACCATTAAATGCGTCGTTTCACATAGGCCGTTTAAGTATATTTACGAATAATATAATTTATAACATATTATTTGGAATTTTCTCCATTACATAAATTATGTTAAAATGATTAGTAATGAGATGATTCATTGACATCAGATTAATAGATTGAATGATATTGCATTATATTGAAACAATACTTACAACAATGCCTATAATTGCTTCTTTATTTGTGACTAGCGACCCGTCCGCGGTTTCGCCTGCTTGTACTACACAATTATTTATTTTCCCATCTGAATTACTTTCATGGTTTATTAACGTTATCATTTTAAAGACAATATCCATGCAATGATGGCTAAAGTGTCAGCCAATTCCATAAAACACTAATTTTGTAGCAGTGTAGAATAAATATAGAACTGACGTGCGACAAGGATGTGAATTCTTCTTATTGATATAATGTTTTTATTACTATAAAGGATTCTTCCTATAAGGGATTATAAGGGATTACAATAAGGAATTCTTCTTATTGATATATTGTTTCTGAGAATAGCGTGATTAAACGCACAGACAAACAGACAAAAATTTTAAAAATCATTGTTATGGGTTCAAAATAAATATCCCCAATAATAGATTATCGTTAGTTATACTTTTATTATTTGTATAGATTTGTACATTTTAATATAATAAAATAAATAGCTTTATGTAAATATAAACTTTATACAAACAAAGTAAGATGTAAATGTTGTATCTAAGTAGTGAATGTGAAAAGTCCACGCCTTTCTCAGACCCCCACAGGCTAACCCGCCATAGCACTAAGAACACAGCTGAACGTACCTCAATGCGACGACGACGGTTAAAGAAAATGATTCAAATAATTTCTTATTTTAAATTAAAATGTTTGAAATGTTTATTTAGTTATTTATAAACTACCCGTGTTGTTATTATTTGTGTTAAGACTATGGAATTTAGTATATTTTATGTGATCAAGTTAATATGTATGGTTTCGATATTTATAGAATATGGTAAGTAACAATTTCCTCTATTAAAATTATAAATAAATAAATAGTCCTCTATATTTAGTGGGTATTTGAATTGTATTCATGATATTTCATTAATTCGAATATTTTGAATAAACTGATATCGTGCTAATAGTTAGGTGTTTGCTTTATCTGTTGTTTTTTATATTATTATAAATTTTGTTACATAATATCTAGTGAAATATCTTTTATTTGAAGTAAATAACAATTGTAAAAATGAAATTAACTTAATGGTTTTTGGAATCGCTTATAAGTACTTATTTCTTTAAAAGCTAAGCATTTTAGAAAATGCTAATATAAATGTAGCTAATATAAATAAAACAAACAATAAGTATAACGTTATTTTAAAAGATGAAAATGACAAGAGCGTTATTCTTTTCAGTAAATTACTTATTATTTTATTTATTAATTAGAATTTATGTTAGTGAAAAATAATTACAAACATAGTTTTTCACTTAAACTTACAATGAAAATCGATGTTTTCTCGGTGATAATTTAGAAAATGACAATGTATTGTGTACATACGAACAGCAGGTACAACAATTGTGTTCTTAACAATGAATTTCTTCATTGTCTGGATTCGTTTCATAAATAGAGTTGATGGGACGATAACAAATAACTCAGCTACCATAAAAAGTAAATGTCTGTAGTTAGCACATATCTCTCTAAATCAATCTTTTTTTGATTCTTCATATCTTTTGTTTTAATTTCTCGTGTATACTATACTGTAAGCTATACGAGGTAAAAATAAAAGTGAGTAGCCGCACTTCTTTGTATTGTTATAGTATTGGGTTCAAATACTTATTTATTGACTCAATGTTAAATTTAACTGCATAGGTTGACGACCAATGCTAGACAAATTTTGTACCTTATATATATTTTTCAATAAATGAATAGACATTAGCTATGGCCAATATATTTTTTAAATGTAATCAATCTCATTATTGTTTTATGTTAATTTTATTTTAAGCTTTTATCACAAAGGTTAATTTTCATAAAGTTCTTGAAAATAAATAAAAAACTATTTTTTACGCAGTCGGTTGAATATATGTATAGACGAATGGTTGACGATTAAACACCGTATCTAAAGGTGAAAGTCAAGTGTGCATCGACTTCTTGTTCTGATACTTTATATAGAGTATTAAATAATGCCAATAATATTTTCTTTTATTCTTTCCTATGGTGTTTTATTTTATTTTTTATTTTTTTATTTCTTAAAACACAAAGTTCACTCTTAAATGTAGGAGGAAAATATGGAAAACATTATTCGATATGTATTATACGTACTAGAAAATCTTGGAACCTTTTATTTTTGTTCACAAGAGGGCAGGCAGGTATAGCGGAGAGACAATAATTTAAATATAGATAAATCTCGTATATGGTATTCGAATCCATAAATATCAAGTCAACCGTTAGACACTGTCACACTTCGTAAAGATGACTATTTTTTTGTAAAAGGCTTAAATAATTTTAGAGGTTACAGTTGTGCCAACAAGCGCGCGAGTACTAACGCGACAAGGTTGTGGGTTTGGTTCCCACTCAAGGAAATGAAATATTTCATATTTATATATTCTAGCTTTGATAAAACGGCAACGCGAGGCTTTGAGTTGCGCCATTCATCACGTAATGGATCGAACGTGGAAAAAGAAAACGGAGTGTATTAACACTAGGTTCTCAGGTTTCCTCTGTCTATCCTTCTATGCGAAATACAGCACGAAGCTAAAAAAATATATTCTTGCAAATACTTTTCGATATTTTATACAAATGATTTTATTTATTAATTTATTAAATATGTACATTTTATAAATATAAATGAGTATAGAACTAACTACGAATTGTTTTGTGCTCAATAAAATTTTATGTAAAGTTCTTTATAAAGAGCAAAAATACAATTTTTGTCTTAGCGCTTCACTACCCCAGGTAATGATGACTTTCTGAAATTATCTTTTGATATTTTTTTCCTTTGTTTAACAGTACCAGAAACAGATGGTCAATTAATGCCTATGTTAGATTTTCGATATTGGAGGTGTGTTATGAAGAGAGAATGGAAGTGTCCTGATAGTGAAATTAACTTTTATTTATATACACCGTAAGTATTTAATTTTATTTGTAAACTTGCTTTGGGAATTTGGGAATATATCTCTGATTATAATTTTTATCTTTTTATAGATATTGCTTAAGAATTACAGTTAAAAACATAATTATTAGAAACCTAAAAGCTAGATTTGATTGTGCAACCATTTTTACAGTAGGAATAACAATTTGGCAATTGCAAGTGTAGAGTTTGTATAACTGTAGCATTATACTATACAACCACGTATTTTCATTTCGAAACCAATTGAACAATATTTTATAATAATTAAAAAAAAAACTGAAATATTTAATATTTTAATTTCTCTGGTAACAAAGCGCGGCATTGTGTTCCGCTACTCAACACGCAATGCTTTCAGAATTCGGCGGAAAAATGGGGAACGGAAGTATCTTAATGGAAACAGATTGTCATAACACTAGGTTCATAAGTTGCCACTACCTAATCTGCTAAGTGCGGGATAAGGCGTGAAGAAATAAAAATGCTTGTCCCTTCACTTTTGAAACCACGATTTTCTCTGAGTGATAGAAATATCCTTTAAAATAATAATATTTCTTTTTGAATGGAAACAAACAAAAGGAGTATAATGAGATCGTTCTACATTAGATTATGATACTATTTGGTTTAAAAGGTATTAATACGTTTTATAAATAAAAATAATGCCAAAATATTTTCCTAATCCTTACAAATTATTTATTACAAGGGAACACCCATACGCACAGTGGGTGGATATTAGAAAACCAAAGAGATTACCAGCGTATGGATGGAAGCTGTCCAGAAAGAACGTTCTGATCGTGCATGGCTTCAATGGCACTCATTCTAAGACGCCGATGACATTTTTACGAGATGGTATGTGGAATAATATGTACTTTAATAATATCTCTATAATTTATTTTTTGTTTGAGGGCGTCGTGGCGCAGCGGCACAAGGGTGTGACTGCAACGCGACGGTTGTGAGTTCGATCCCAACTCGAGGATGTGAAATATTTATTTACGTTTATATTTCCATTTCTTCGCTGTGGTGTCGAGGCAAAGCGCGGCGTTGAGTTCTGCCACTCAACATGCAGTGCCTCTAGAATTTGGCAGATAGTTGGGAACGGAGTGTGTTGTTGTGTGTGTTCCCTCTGCCTACGCTGCTGTGTGCGGGATACAGCGTGAAGCTAATTTTTTTTAAGTACGTAAGAGCTAGCTTGAAGAATAATGCAAAATATGATTTTATACATTTACAGCATACCTATCCCGCAAAGACTATAACGTGTTTATGGTGGACTGGTCGGCTCTCACGAGATTTCCTTGCTATCTCTCTTCGCTATCTAATACAAAGTGAGTATAGCTTATAATTTATTGTTTTACGACCGAAAGTTTAGTATCTATTAATTTTATTATTGTCTAATATGGATAATTCGATTTCAAATTATTATTTTTTACGTCCTATGCGTGAGCTACGTCACCTTCTATGCTTCACGCTGTATCAGGGTACCACAGGGTTCCATATAGCATTGTAGACCGAAGGAACCTAGTGTTAAGATACTCCGTTCCCATTACATACCGTCGACACTTCTCTTCCTTATTTTCCGCCAAATTCTCGAGGCATTAATAAATAATAATTCAACCCCCAGTGGGAATCGAACCCACAACTGTCGCGTTTACGGCATCAGTCTTATTTTGTTATTATTATATTAGTTTTAAAAATTAAAGGCTGGCAGCTCAATGTACGGCTCAGCTTTACTCGCATCTGACGCAGTCTGGAGCGAGGGCGAGGAAAATAACCTGTGTGGGACACTCACTTGGCGCACACGTTTGCGGGATGATATCAAATCATTTAACGGAAAAACAATATAAAATTATAGGTAAGTCTCAGTCTTTATAACTTTCTTAAGCAATAATTTAAAAATGCTAAACGCTGTTTTCAGTATAGCAGGGTAGATAGAAAGATTTTATAATTTTGAAGTCGGTGGCAAGTAAAACAAACAGGCTTAGTAATTAGATATTGTAGTAAAGGTGTTGTAGCATTAGCTTGACACCGACTTCAAAATTATAAAATCTTTCTTTAATTATTTTTTTAACGAAATCAAAGTACTATGTGCTTTATGTTATGTAAGTTTATTTTATACTTTTTAGTTTGTTGTTTGTTTTTTTTTTTAATAGTTTATTGTAATAGAAGATGTTTACATCATTGGTCGGTTCGTAACTGCTTCATACGTAATACAGTTTTTATAAAGATCGTGAAATGAAAAAAATAATCCTAACGTCTAAACTGTTGAGGAATCTTGATTAATTTTTTTAGGTATAGGTTTGAAATATTTTATCCTATATGCTGCTTCCGTAAAACGAGCTCAGATGCGTCCACCTGTATATAGGTAGGGTGGAAAAAGGAGACAGCAAAGCTTCTCATCTGCTGTTCATATTTTTTTATAAATAAAACAAATAAATTAAAAGTTTTTAAGAACATAAAAAAAATATATTTTCATCTTTAATATATACACAAGTACAATAATTTAAATTAGAGGAATTTTAGGTAACGCTAGTGTGACAGTTTTGACTTCTAGATATTGATTGATACCTTCTTCTCCTCTGAAAGAAAAAAAAAAGAAGTAAAAAGGACTTTGTTTAAGCCAGTTTAGTTCCTCCATTTAAAAAAAAAAAGGATTTTACTTATATTTGCTATTAGTAGGCATGGGCCATCATTGCCCAGCGGCATAGCTATTCATGACGCGGTTATAGGTTTGATTCCCACTCTGGGGATGAACTATTTCCATTTACCCCCCCTCGTAAACAGACATGCGCGCGGCGTTGCGCAACATTTATATCTGTTTAATTTTTAAAATATCCCAAAAAATATTTAAATTTGCTCTCATTTTGGTCGGTCGGTAAACTTGACGATTACTTCAAACTATTTTTATTTATGTCACGTATTTTCCTCATATAGCTGGCAAAGTTACAATAATATTGTTTATTTCCTAGTTTAGTTTAAGTATGTTTTAAAATATTAATTTAATTACTATATATGTATGTACTTACAATTCTCTACCGATTCCAGAGTCCTTAAAGCCACCAAATGGAGTTTGACTTGTTACATGATCGTATGTGTTGACCCTGAATAAAATTTTATAAGTATATTCATATGTTATATATGTATGTTCATTTTTAAATGACACTTATTGATTAATTTTAAGTTGTAAGCTATCACCAAATTGTGATAATGGCTTTCATTATCATAATAGGATGATAGCTTTTAACTCTACATGTGATGGATAACCATTAATAAAATAAAGAATGAATAATCTATAAAGATTATTGTTATTATATAACAAAGGGTAAGGTTAAAGTAAGCTATTTTCCCGCTAAATATAATTTCTACGTAGAAAGTAAAAGGAGACTCTGTACACTTAGAACATAATTAATGAAAATAACACATTTATCTATCTTATCTAATATATTTTTATATTAGATAGGATCAATGAAAAATATATTAAACAGACACTAAAATGACGATACCTATACATTTTTCTACAGCCCTAGAAGTATTTTTTAAATTTTATATTTAATGTACATAATTTGATTTCCGTTATAGTTTGATTATATTTATAGTATATGTATGTCCATACAAAAATAAAAATTAGCTTACCATACAGAACCAGCGCGGATATGTTTCGCGAAGCTCAGTGCGATAGTGATGTCATTAGTAATGACACCGGATCCCAGTCCGTAGTTAGTGTTGTTCGCGCGATCGATGACTTCGTCGAATGTTTCAAACTTCAAAATGCTTTGAACCGGCCCGAATATCTAAAATATTAATATTTTTTTAGCTTTACGTTATATCTCTATTTACATGGAGCAGATGACGTACCCCATTTTCGTGTTGAATGGCGGAGATCAACGCCGCGCTTTGTCTTGTTATCAGAGCAATTTGAGCGATCGGATATTTGTTTCTTGTTTGGATCTGGGAAAATGCAAATAATTCATTTCCCCTAAGTGGGAAACAAACCTCCAATCGTCGCGGTTACAGTCAGACTCTTTGCGACAGGCAGCGCCACGATACCAATACTCGTATATAAATATAAAAAAATCTCTAGTGGAAAATTAAGACAGCCATCGCTGTAGATTTTTTGCATATCTAATAGACCGGAAAAACGAAAATATTTTACTTTCTACTTTTTTATTTACAAAGGCACTTTAACATCACAGCTTGTTGAGCGTTTTGCTGACATTAAAGCAGTATAGACAGTAAATTTACATAGTTATTGTTTTAATGACATTTAAACGGTAATAGAAATTTGTAATTACTGGACTTGCCAGACCATTAAATCTTATAATGTAATTAGCTATTTCAACCATAATGTTCAACAACCGTTAAAACTACACTACTCTTCTAAATGCCTTGTCTTTACTACCAACAATTGATTTATTAAAATTTGAACCTGCAACATCAACGAAAACTAAAAATACTTACCAAAAATCATCTCAGACGAATAGGTTTTTGGTAAGAGGCACATTAAAAAATATCTTATATATGACGTACAAATAATAATTTAGTTTGATTAATAATTTATTTGAGGACATTCGTGGCGCAAAGCACAAGTGTGAGACTGTAAATGTGAGAGGTTGTGGGTTCGATTCCCATTCAGGGTTGAACTATTTAATAATGCTGTGATAATTTGGCGGAAAGTGTGTAATAGAAGTGTCTTAATGGGGATGGAGTGTTTAACACTAGGAGTCCGGGTTCCCTCTGCCTGTCCTGATATGTGTTGCATACACGTACACCGTAAAGCTGAAAGTGGAGAAAATAAAATAATCTGTTTCCCCTATTGGGGATCGAACCCACAACCATCGTGTTTTTAATCAAACACCCACTCTCTCGACGGCCTGACATTTTAGTGGTGGAGAAATAAGTGATTGGTATTTAAAACAAGCGTTATATCTATAAAATAAAACAACTGACCTCCTCTTTAGCAATTTTCATGTCATCCTGAACGTCAGCAAACACAGTAGGCTTGATATAATATCCTTTCTCGCCCAACTTGTCACCGCCAGCGACGCACCTCGCACCGTCCTTCTTACCAGCTTCGATGTATCCAAGCACTTTCGAATACATTTCTTGATCAATCTTGAAAAATGCATAGCTTTTATTAATCTTTTGAATCATGTGGGTTCGGTTCCCACTCAGGGAAATAAAATTTTCAAAGGGCAAAAGAGGCAAACCACCTGCCTCCAAAATTCGGCGGAAAGAGAAGAACGGAAGTTTCTTAATAGCGATGGAGTGTCTTAACACTAGTTTTCCAGCTTTTCTTTGCCTACCATAGGCTATGAGCAATCTCATTAAAGCATGAGAAAATGCTGCTTTTACCTTCGGCTTAGCCCACAGTCCACCAAGTCAACCAAGTCAACGAAAGCACTTTCTATGTGCCTAAGGTCATTATGGCTGCAAGTATATTGGGTAACATCAAAATCGATTGAATAAATATTTACAGGGATTTAACCAAATAAACTTTTGTATTTGTATGGAGTATAGCAATATTAAAAACCGTGCAAAGATAGAATTTAGCTAGATGTAGAGCTAGAGCTAGAAGTAGTTTAGGATTAATAGACTTCTAGATAGAATAGTCTGTCTATCTAGAAGTAATTTTATGACAAAGCCAGGTTAAGGTGAAACAACTAGTATATGTATGTATATTATATATTTATAAACTGTGTAAGTACTTTAGTTGCTGCTTGAAATTTTACCATAATATGTGTAAATTTTTTATACACAAAACAATTGTCTTAAACAATTTATATAGTAGCGTAGTTGTAATTGTAATTACAAGTTGTAATTTATTTCATCAAATAATTTCTTTTCATGTTTGGAGTGCTGATTAATGTAAATATTTAGTCAGTATCTGTTATTCTTATCTTATGTTCTTATACGTAACTATTATGTCTGGTAGTTATATTCGATTGCTGATATGAAATCTTAAATATCTAATAATTTTATTATATTATCGATTCTGGTTTCGATAAGTTTTGTAGTTTCATTGATAATTCGCTGTATACTTTCTTTAAAAAAAATTGTCAATATAAAGTTTATTTTATTAAATCTATAGTACTTTAGATAGGAAGTCAATATTGCATTTAAACATTTTTAAAAGTTTTGTGTAATTCAATAGATTTACGTTTTTAATACTGTTACAGTTTTTTGTCTTAATTTATAGATGAAGAATCTAATATACCTATAATGTCCGTTGGAATTCAGCCGAATATGATAAGATTAATACAATCATTGATATTAGAGAATTTAAAAGATTATGACATAAACGATTTATATGGAAGTGTATATCTCTAGGAAACGTAATAATAAATAGTAAAATTACACGTAAAGATTATTATAATAAAAACATAGTATTTAAAAAGATAAAAAGGTTATTTTCTTGGTAAATAAAAAAAACACCTTTTTTATAGGTAGCAATTGTCATAAACTCATGGACTGTTATATAATGAAAATAAAAAAAAATATAAATAAGTACAATTATTACCTGAGGTCCTTGCTCAACATCATCGAAGGGATTTCCAACAGACCGATTCTTGGCTATTTCGGCAGACTTAGCTACGAATTGATCGTATATACCGGACTGAACAAATGTCCGGGTTCCGGCGCAGCAACATTGACCGCCATTGGCAAAAGCTGCTGCATGAGCTATTTGCGCTGCTTTTTCAACTGCGGGAGAACAATTATTGGATTATATTAATAATCCTTATTACCGTGGCCGCTCTGAACATAGCTGTCGATGGCTGCACAGATTTCATTCAAGGATTGTTCCTACTTTTGATTATTGTAATCCCGAGTGATTGTTCACTACATTTTTTTACGTATAGGTAAGTAAGAAAGTAGGAGTCGTAACAAGGAAGATAGAGATCTCTTTCTATTTTCACTAACTGATATCTCTCTCTCATCATCAGCGTCTTATACTTACCATCAGCGTCGTTGAATACCACCAAAGGGCTTTTGCCTCCCAGCTCCAACGAGACACGCTTGAGGTTTGCAGCGGGAGCTGCTCCCATTATTAATCTTCCAACCTAGTAATGTATTTATTATCAAATAAACCATTGTTTTTTTAAATTTTATTATTAATATATAGGATATGTACATAATATATATCAACTATAATATTTGAAACGTAAAGGGATATCGATAAAATGTTATTCTTTTAAATAGTTGGGTTTGTATGGATATTTTGAGATACGATTCTTATAATATAAACAGTAAAACTAAGCTATATACTTATTTATGCTTATTTACAATTATTTATTAAAATATAATTGTCTTTTTTATAATTTATGTATTGAAGTCTAAAGTACATGTCATATTTAATAATAATGATTTAATTATAGCAATTGTTTGATTTCAAAGTATTTATCGCGTTTATTTTAATTTGAAAACGATTGAAATGTATGTAAACACATATCAGATAGAAAAGTCGCAATTCGGAACTCATCACCTAACTCGGTATCATATTTAAACTTATAAAGAGTATCCTAAAACATTAAATGTAAAGCTAAAAATATAAAGGTGATAAGGTGAACAATTGAGTAGTATATAAAAATATTATATGATAAAATACATACAATATTTTTATTATCCGCTATCTAAAATGTTAACGTGTTATTGTGAACGTGATGGTTGTGGGTTCGATCCCCACTTGGACGAATAAATGACAACGCCGATTCTTAACACGCAATGTCCCGAATTCAGGTGAAATGTGGAAAACTTGACTCGTTTTCCCGCATACCCTGCTATTTATGGGATAAAACAAATCCCAATGCCATGAAAGATATTCTAAACTTAATTTACCTCAGTAGACCCCGTAAACGCGACTTTATCGACGTCCGGGTGGTGTGAGAGCGCGGCGCCGGCCGTGGGTCCGTACCCGGGCACCACGTTGACGACGCCCGGGGGGAAGCCCGCCTCCTTGATGAGCGCGGCCACAGCTAGCGCTGTTAGTGGCGTTTGTTCAGCTGGCTTCAGTACTATTGTACAGCCTGTAGTATTGTATATGTAGTCATGTCATTATTTGGTTAGCTTTATACAATTTATTGTTTTTCATTTTATTACGTTTATAGAATAGTTTTTTTTTATAAAATGGTATCTATAGCGTCAGTAAAGAGACCAACGTATAAAATTTCACATTCCAAATTGCTCATATATTTATGTAATATTGCCTTTTAATTGGTATTTAAATAATTAAATATAAGAAAAAGAAAATATAAAACAATTACAAGTAATTTTTTATTTAATAATTATAAATAACGTCCAATAAAATATTTTCATTATTTAACATCTAGTTCGGTACAATCTTCATTTAATACAAGAACCTACTTAAATTGGGGGACTATGAATTAAAAAAGCGGTGCCCTAAAAAAATATTACCAATGTTATATTTACTTTCTTTATATTTGCGGAGTAGGTACAATTTATATTCTATTATTTTCTATATTTAATGATTATTGCTTAGAATATATTATTTATTATAAAGTATATGTTAAGCATAATATATTTAAAACTCTATACCTGCCGCCAAAGCTGGACCTATTTTCCATGAAATCATAGGAATAGGATAGTTCCATGGTATAATCTGAGCACAAACGCCCACTGGTTCTTTAAGTGTCATCGACATTACTTCACCGTCTGTAAAATATTTTGTACATATTATTTCTGTTTTTTTTACTTCACGCTGAATCTCGTAATTAGCAGGATAGGCAGAGGGAACCTTATGTTAAAACGCCCCGTTCTTCACTTTCGGTGTGTTGACGGAGGAAATAAATATATTTAATATTTCATTTTCTCTAGTGGGAATCGAACCCACAACCTCTCGTGTTTATAGTCACACGCTTGTACCTCTGCGCCACGACTGGCCTCAATCAATCATTTTGTTTACTATCTACTAATCTAGTTCATTTTATTTGGAATTTACGTTATAAGTACATTTATGATAAAATGTCTTAAAAAACCAATTAGAATCGATATATCAAATATTTGAATTTATATTTTTTTATCTAAGCTGCTTTAAAAATATATCTAATACTTTGGTTTTAAGATTAGTTATTTTAAATTTAGTTACCGGCAGGAATTGTATTTCCCAAAATTTTGTCAGCTTTCCCAGCATAATATCTTATGACAGTGGCCGAGTAGAATACTTCTTCTTCAGCAGTCTTCACTGGTTTCCCACAGTCTAAAGTTTCAAGTTCAGCTAAATATCTAGCTTGAGATTCCATAAGATCAGCCAACTTTAACATCAATAATCCTCTTTGTGACGCATCCATAGTACGCCATGGGGAATAGCGATGAAAAGCTTTTCTGGCGGCGGCAACTGCCAGGTCAATGTCAGCCTGAAATAGCCATTTTATTTGTATATTTTTGTTAGGTAATATTTTTTTTTGTGTAACGCTATAACCAATTTTTATTATTGAGCATATTATGTTTTTTAATACAATTTAAAGATTTGCTTTTTTTATGATGTTTCCATATTTACAGTTGCACGCTTGTGTTCCTTTTCATTTCTTTATGGAAACGGAGTGACTTAACATTAAGTTCCCTCTGTCTACCACGCTGTGTGCGGGATACAGCGTGAAACAAAATACTAACTAAGTATTCTTAGTATTCCTATGTGTAAAAGTAATAAATAATTATAGTTAGAGCATTGCAGTTAAACAGGGATGTCATAATCATATTTATAGAGTAATCTTTATGCACGTGTACAAATTATGACTGGCAGGTGCCTTATCTAAATGAACTAAAATTTAATAAGAATTGTATATTATTATAATATTCTTGTATTCTATACCTTATCACCTTCAGCAACTTGTATAATGACGGATTCATCTTGTGGATTTATTGTTGGAAAAGTTTTCTTGCTATCAGCATCAACCCACTCATTGTTGATAAAGAGCTAAAAGAATTTAATAAAGTAATTTTTATCGTATTTTTTTAAATCTTTAATCATAAGAGTACGTACTAAATAAACATATACCTAGGTAAATATTCGTGCAGAAATAAGGAACAGAGAGTTCTATCTTGCTGGACATATGTGTCTCGTTACGTTACATTTAAATTAAATAAAAAAATGAAAAAACAGTTATTAGTCTTAAGATTGTATTGAAGTATTAAGTACTTAAGAAATAATATAACACTGCGGGTAGATAACCTTCGTGGCTTGCGTACATACGCACTCTTTTCTCGTTGTTTATGAATTGTTATTCTTTCAGAGTTAACAATAATTTGCTGTAAAAATGGCAGCAATATCAAGCTTTGATATACACGTCTATAATTACACAATACACTAGCGGTTATGATAATAATCATAATTTAAATATTTTGGGAGTCGGTTTGATTTTGCTCGGAAAAAAAGTAATAAAAAATAAAAAATATTTAGTTATTTCACATCTATCTAGGAAGATGGCAGGTACCCGCGCACAATAAACGGTTTTTCCTGCGGAAATCCCGATCCCGCAGGAATTACGGGATAATAAATAGATTATATATTGCTCTTCAATTCACTCTATTTTTGTGTCAGATCTATACAAATCGATTCAACTGCTCCTGAAAGACGGTCAGTCGAAAATTTTTAAATTGTTTGTTTACGTTTTGGAAAAACATGAATGTTTTGAAATCACAGACGGACCCTTCATTTTAATTTATATGTATGGATTATTGCATATCGCGAATTGCAATTTCTAAGTAAAAGGCAAAGAACGAGTACAGTAATATTTACGCGGTAAATATTATCTGATAGATAATATTCTTATCTTGTTTTTTTCTTACTAGAAACAGTATCTATTATCACCTTACGCTTATATAAATAATTTGCGCAATTATAATTTGTTTTTTATTTTTTCAAAATATTAAACGTACCAAGTAATTTGTTAAAAAAATATTTTCAATCATTGATTTATTTTTATTGCAATTTCGATGGCATGAATGAAATGTTGAATTGTTATAACGACATCATTAATAATTTATGAAAATTGTGAAAATAGGCACCAGTTAAACTCGCGTGAATAGTATTCAATTCGCGCACTAATCCGAAAATTCCTATAAGTAGTTTATGTCGGTCTATGCTCTACAAATATTCATATTTATATATGTTAAAAATTTTATAAAATGTTATATATCTCATTATAATAAAAAATATAATAATTACGTGCTAATTAAGTTAAATGAATCATAAACCATTGGAGGTTGATAAGTATAAGGAATTATTATTATATGATAGAAATATCAGTAAAACATCGCGTAATTCACTAGTTTACGTAAATATTCAAAAACAAGATCAGTTTACGCATTCGAAATAATTGACCTTGACAACGAATTTTAGCTTGCTCGGCGAATCTCATTCAAAACACAAACAGCAAAATTTAATATTAAATTTCGGTCGGTCTGTTTTCAAATTATAATAAGACTATGAAAGAAAGAGATTTTATGAATTTGTACTTACTTTAGTATATTTAATATCCACTTTGACCATATTGTAAAGTATTCGCGCTTATTTTTATTTAAAACGACAATTTTCAACTGTGAAGCTCTCACCGGACAGAAACAGTGAGGTACCACTGGCAAACCGGCGGCCGCAATTATTTTTATGCGAACAATGTTGCCAATTAATAAACACCTCCCAAACTAAATGTTACGCATATTTACCTTTTTATTTAAAAAAATATTTGTAAAGATTTGTTTTGTGTGAGGCTATTAATAATATATATAATTTTTCTTCAGTAGCTTTATTCCTATAATAAAATATTGCACTCATTGCTTTGTTGAAATACAACTAATATAATTAAAAATATTTCATTGCGATGTTGACAGATATTAAAAAAAATTTTTGCGCGGAAAATGTTCCTTTTAAAAAAATGTTACATTTTTTGGGATCTTTGAAGAAAAACCTGCCATATAGCAATATAAGCGCCAATATTATTATTTAAAAGGAAAATATTTTTTACGTATGTACCAACGTGCGTTAACCCATTTTTTTTATTGCTAACAAAATTTTAACGTAGTTTATCTGCAATATTTTAAATATTCTTGACACTTGACAGTTTAATATTTCGGTGCTTCGCTGTGATGTTTTTAGTTAGATACTGATAAAGTACGTAATGTTTTTTTTCCTAATTAGATAAAATGTTATGGTTTAATAGCAATCATTTTGATTATTCTTATTTGAAGACATTTCAATCATTATCGATTTTCGAAGTTAAATATCTATTGTTAACGTTATCTTCAGGATATATATATTTTTGAGGAAATAGGTAAATTGCTAATTATATATTATCACTTTTTAAAGCAGCTATAAATACTGTTTAGAAACCAATAGTAACTACACATAAAGAAAATATTTGTTTTGATATTAGTGTACCTATATGAAGCAATATAGGGAGATATGGCCAATCTCCAATTTGATTATTTTTTTATTTACTATTTAATATAAAAATATTTATAAAGTGGCAACATTGTCATATTGATTTTGTTCACCAAACATATGATAAATAGGATTATGTGATATTTTTCTCATATATTTGTTATACTAGTTATTTTCTTATTTATTGCTATCTAATCTTTTATTACGTGCTATAAGATAAAGTAATGTACTTTTTATTACTTATTTAAAAATAACTACGAAGATATACTTATACATATTATACACTTATTAAATTTTGTGTTTAAAATAATTTTTCTACTTTTATCATCATGTCATCTATCTGTAAGACGTGCGAAGAATTAAATCAAATTCAAACTACACGCGTGATTACGTAGTCGAAAATCTCTCGAAAAACGTTTGCTGCGGATTGCATATTACAAATAATGCACAATCTAGTTAATTTGTAACGAATAAATATAAATTTACAGAACTGTGGATAATAGTGAAATAAGAATATAATACAATATAATGTAATTAAATATTTTTATAACCACTATCAAAAATGTAGCGACATCTAGTGCGTAATGGATAAAACAGATACTAACGTACGTGCAGTATGGTTAAGAAGTGGCCGCCCTGAAGTTAGCTGTAGATAAACAATGCGGATGAATTCAGAAAACTTAACTTCAGGGCGGCCAAGACTTCTTGACCTTACTGTAATTTACCTAAATAAGAAATAGAGCATGGATTGAGACACCACTAGGTTTCCTTTTAGAATGTAGCTTAACAATATTAGGGTGGAAAAACAATGATTAAACAAAAATATATTCAAAATAAACATTTATTTTACGTTACATCGTAATAGAATGTAACGGTATTTAATAAGGTATAACAGTCGGTTTGCATCTAAATTTAGGTGTTCACACACGTGGTGACTTTGGTAGGCTGAAAGTGACGGTCTTGTTTTCCAAATATTGCAGAATTCCTTCTTCTCCCCTGTAATAGATAATAATTAAGTATAATATGGTTATGGTAAAAATATAAAACTTACAATTGATCTACCTTAATGTTAATGCTAAAAGAAAGAATAGTTATCTTCGTTTTCTTTTCATTTTTCTAATTTAGCAAAAATGGCAAAATTTAATTTGCGCCTATGTATTGTGCTTTAAGCTTGACGCTTTATCCCACATATAGCTGGACCGGCAAAGAGAACCCAGTGTGAACTCGGAGAGTTTCGGAGCTTTGCATTTTAATTTTTATTTAATTCATATAGTTGAGTATATATACAAAATAGTTTTTATATTTATTTTCGCATTTAATTCAAGACCAAGTGCTTAATAAAGACATTATGAATTTTAATTTAGTTTTTTAAATTACTTACAATTCACGGCCAATACCGGATTCTCTGAAACCTCCGAATGGTGTCTGTGGCGTTACGTGCTCGTATGTGTTTACCCTAGATAAATAAAAAATATATAATAATTTTAAAATATTATTCTCTATATATATTAAAAGTGCATTGCATAATAATTACTTATGTTGATTTATCTTATTTTCCTTATGAATATTAAGAATATAAGTATATTTTAATTTACCATACGCTGCCAGCCCTGACGTGTCGTATGAAAGCCATAGCGGTGGTTATATCATTAGTGACGACTCCAGCTCCTAGACCATAATTGGAGTTGTTGGCTCGGTCGAGAACTTCCTCGAATGATTCAAACTTGAGAATGCTCTGGACCGGTCCAAAGATCTATAAAAACAAGAACAAAAAACATTATAGAAATTAAAAACGAACTATGTATGAATAATTTTAGTGTGTCGTTGACGAGTGATACTGTTACAAGTAGGTATATATTTTTTTATAGTTTCACGCTGTATCCCGCACATAGCAGGGTGGGACCTAATGCTAAGACGTTCCCCATTAAGACACTTCCATTCCCCACCTTCCGCCGAATTCTCGAGACACTGCGTATTTAGTTTTTAACTTTGTTACCTTGTTACCTTACCAGAGTTATTTTACCATACCATACCAGAGTTATGTTACCTTACCATTTATTTTGATTTCAGTTATATTATTTGACTTAAAAATATCAATAATTTTACCTCCTCTCTACAAATTTTCATGTCTTCTGTAACATCGGCGAATACGGTTGGCTTAATATAGTAACCCACTTTGCCAATACGGTCACCGCCAGCAAGGCAGCGTGCGCCTTCTTTCTTTCCTGCGTCGATGTAGCCCATCACCTTCGTGAACATTTCTGAGTCGATCTGTTGAAGATAGCAATTAAATTTAAAATAATGAAATATTTACAATGAAAATAATGAAAATGAATAAGATATTTTGTATCACTCTTTCTTTGTTTTTAGATGCCATGATCATGATTCTTAAAAAAATAATCTAGATAATAAGAGAGAACTATATTAAGCAATTTCCACAAACTAAATCTTTTTTTTTCATTTTATGTTATAATCATATTATTTTTAAAAGCTTTTTCGAACTCACCTGAGGTCCCTGTTGGACATTCTCAAAGGAGTTACCAACTGTCCTCTTCTTAGCAATTTCCGCTGCTTTGGCTATAAATGCATCATAGATTCCGGATTGGACGTAAGTTCTCGTGCCGGCAACACAGCATTGGCCGGCGTTTGCAAAGGCGGCGTTGTGAGCGATTTGAGCGGCCTTATCAACTAAAATTGTAAAAATTCATATTATAAATAGTGTTCAGAATTTATAATGCTTTAAAATATATATATATATATATATATATATATATATATATATATAATATGTATATATTTTGAGGTATATTTCAGGAGTAATAAATTAAATTTATTACTACTTAAATTAAACATATAAATAAATCTAGAGACCGAGACCCGTAAGATTATTGCTATGTGGACTCCTTTGTGCCAAAAGTGGTTTCAGTAAACGGCTAATAGCTAAAAGCCTCTACCAACATAATAAGAGGTAATCGCTTAGCAGTTGCATCAAGAACCAGATGCAGAAGGCAGTATAACTTGATGGCAAGGGTTCCAGAGTGAGGAAGTTCATCACTCTGCAGCCATAGCCACCGATGGACTGACAAGACTTTAAGAATTTAATATTTTCCTCTTTGATAATAAAAATATACATTGTCATATCACTTCAGAGGAATAATTATAGTGATAAGAAGCAGATATAGGTAGGTAGGTATGTGTAATTAGTGGCAATTTTACTACCTTTATTAATATAGGTATTTAAAATACATTTCCTGTCGTTAAAACCAAGATTTTAAAAACATATATGTATTTAGAATTCTATTCATTAGAATATTGATTAATATTCCACATTAACTTACCTATCGGTTTTAATTAGTAGTACTACTATTTAAACATATATGTATTGCTGAGATACATATCTCCAGGCTTTAACAACGAAATCTCTTTAAATTATCCTTGTCGTCAACGTGAGCAGTGAGACAATTTTGGGTGATTGTATTGATATATTTAAACGATGATTTCAATTGGGAGTTGCATCCGAAGTCGGGAAATTGAATTATTTTCATTTCCCTGCTCTGGTACACAAAGAGTTACGTAGATTTCCCCGATTCATCATCCAACGTCTTGTATTCGAGCGGAAAGGGGAGAACAGAGTGTCTTAACACGCTTCGCCTTTCCTGCTATATGAAGCTATATAAAAATTTCAAATTACCATCAGCGTCGTTGAAGATAACCAAAGGACTTTTTCCACCCAGTTCTAGTGTGATACGTTTTAGGTTTGTTGCAGGGGCACCTTTCATGATAATACGACCAACCTTAGAAAAATTACAAACATAAGTAAATTACGAAAATAGATAAAAAATAAAATTTAAAAAAAAAACATAAATGTGCTCTTATTATTTATCTGTTATTAAAATACGAATCTTATGAAGCATGTACTAGTATGTATTGTAGGTACCTGTTACATATTTGATATAAATAGATATATAAAACTCATCTTCGTAAATTCATAATTTATGAAAATCTAAAGGATGATTTTTAATCTTTATATTGTTTATGTATGTGTACTTGGAACACAAATATTACCAGTTTTACAAAGGATTCGGGCTTATGTGAAAGGAGTACAGTTAAACATACCTCAGTGGAGCCGGTGAATGCCATTTTGTCCACAAGGGGGTTGTTTATAAGTGCTCCTCCAGCAGTGGGGCCATAGCCGGGGATAACATTCACTACTCCTGGAGGGAATCCAGCTTCTTTAATTAACGCAGCCATAGCAAGCGCGGTAAGCGGCGTTTGTTCAGCCGGCTTTAGAACAATGGTGCAACCTAGGGTAGATGAGAAATAAATTTAAAGACACACAGGTAAAGCAGTTCTATGAATATTTAAAAAAGCTATGTAACATTTGTTTAAAGCTGTTCAAAACTTTCATACCTGCAGCTAATGCAGGGGCAATCTTCCATACAAACATAGGAACTGGGTAGTTCCATGGTAAAATTTGGCCGCAGACGCCTACTGGTTCCTTTAGCGTCATGGAGAGCACTTCACCATCTATAA
The DNA here is from genome assembly GCA_016802625.1 of Heliconius numata. Classification (NCBI taxonomy): domain Eukaryota; kingdom Metazoa; phylum Arthropoda; class Insecta; order Lepidoptera; family Nymphalidae; genus Heliconius; species Heliconius numata. The sequence goes on along the minus strand of JAEBDU010000106.1, from coordinate 68,766 downwards.
AAATAATATTATATATTTTTATACATCATAATCATATAACTAGCTGGATTATTCAGGAAACTAACAAAACCTAAGGAGAAAAAAATCACTTACAAAACAATTAAAATTGTAATGACACAAAATGATTTAAATGATATAGCAATATATATTTACAAGGTTCTATTTGTAATTTTTGTGTTATATGTTTTTGTTTACTTTTTTTGTTCCGCGCTATTAACGCTTCTTAACTGATTTCTACGACTCAGTTGTCTGGGAGAGATTTCATTTTCAGTGATTGGGCCGCCTTTTCTTCTCTTATGTACTATATATTACCTGCAGGAATAGTATTTCCAAGGATTTTGTCAGCTTTTCCGGCATAGTATCTTATAATTGATGCAGCCCACGCGACCTCACCAGTTGCTTGCGCCACTGGCTTGCCATTGTCCAATGTCTCTAGTTCTCCTAAGTATTTGACATCTCTATCCATCAGGTCTGCCAATTTGAGGAGTAATCTACCCCTTTGAGAAGCATCCAATAGCCTCCATTCTGAGTAACGATGGAAGGCCTTTACTGCAGCGGCTACGGCAATATCCACATCAGCCTAGTAACAAAAAGATTTATGTTTTACTTAGCTACTTTTACTTTTGATAATTAACAGCTTCTTTATAGTTTTTGGTTTACTTTTTAGAGCTTTTGGTGTCGGGGGTTTTAAGTTATCAATTATTTACCATTTTTTTATCACCCATCCTCTTAACGAGACCGATAAACCACATGAACACGTTAAATATTTTTGAATATTCGTAAAAAATATGTAGACATTATGCTAGCATAAGTACCCATTTTTTTAATAAAAATCCATATTAAATACCTTGTCTCCTTCCGCAACTTCAGCGATTACAGTCTCATCTTGTGGATTGATGGTTGGAAATGTTTTCTTGCTGACGGAGTCAACCCATTCATTGTTGATGAACAGCTGTAATAAAATAACATTATTTTATAATAACCAAAAAAGTGAATTGCTGTTTAATTAAACAGAATACATAATTGTATGAGATATAAAATATTTAATTTCCCTGAGTGGGAATCGAACCCAGAACCTTCGCGTTAACAGTCGAAAGCTTGTGCCACTGCGGTGGCCTTTATGCAGATTTTTTTATCATCTTCACGCTGTATGCCACACATAGCGGTATAGACAGAAAGACCAGAGCGAAGAAATGAACATATACATTTAGATATATAAAACATATAAATTTTCTCGGGTAGGAATCGAACCCACAACCAGTTGCGTTTACAGTCACACACTTGTGCCCCTGCGTCACTACTGGCCTCACTGACTGATTTTATGTAGATTGACACTATAAATTGAATTTGATTGAATAATGAACGCCTCGGTTAACTGTTTGTACCTAATGCTGCTTGTTTTTGTACTTGAATTGGTCTTGTTGAATAACAATTCTATTCTCAGTACTAGAGTCAAAATTTAAATTTTAAATATATGTAGGTATATTATGTCTCTTTAGATTACTTTTAAGTGCAGTTTTTACATAAAGTTGATTGCCATTCGAATAATTCAAGTGCCTCCATTTTTTACGCAAACTCTGTGTTATTTTAGTTCTTTATTATTTTTTGGATTTAACTTTTAAAATATAATTACTCTGTAAATATTATTATGCGTGATTATTCTTAAGAATCATGAGCTTGCGAAACAAGATATAAAGCGAACGAATAATATATAAACATAAATTTAATCCCTACATGATTAGAATAATTTTTAAATCAAAATGAACACACAGAAGGGTAGCCAGAGGAAACCTAGTGCTCTTACATTCGTCTTATTCATGTGTAAAACGTGTTTTTATTTATTTAAACTATTATTTATTAATTATTTTGCTTCCTGTTCCATAATTCTATCGATAATAGCTATATACGCATTATTTTGAACAAAGCTTAAGTACATTATCAGTAGATATGTATAAATATACATAAAACATAATATAAATGTAGTAAGTTTCAATATAAATAAGTATTTATATTCATATAAATATTCATAACAAAACGTCCTACTGTCAAATGTGTTAGCATTCATAGCAGGAAGATAATGTATAGAGACACTTTAGTGATAAGATGCACTTGCCTACCTACGACCTACCTACTGAATTGTTGTTTATTACATCAGCGGTAAGTACCTAAATGATGATAATTATAAATGTAATCATTACAGTTATTATTATGAAATTTGATAGTAAAAGCTCTATTTTATTCGGTATAACAATAGCCACAATTGAAACTTGATGTTTATGTTATTGAAATTAACATTTATTTTTTACTAGTGACCCGCTCGCCGAATCGCCTGCTTAAACTATATAATTATTAATTTACGAATCTGCATTGCTTTCGTTATTTATAGCAATTTTGTCGAAGATATTCTTTAAAATGGAATAACTTTTTTATTTGTAAACCAATTTAAAAATAAAACAAACACTAAATGTTAAAAGAAGCTTGCCAAAATGTAATAGTTCAATTAAATCGGTGAGCCGTTTCTGAGATTAGCGTGAATAAACGCACAGACAAACAGTCAAATATTTTAAAAATGATTGTATTTGGTTCTATTACGTTATTAAATAACGTTATTAATCAATAATATTTAATGATCTTATATGTTATAAGCTTCATTCAGAGACAGCAATCCGTTACGATTTTATTATAAGTAGAGGTTTTACATAAGTTATACGAACATTATAAAAAAAAGGCAAATATATTTATATAGCTTAATAAAAAACAAAATTATGTACACATTTAAAAAGTAATTTAAAATATATGTAGACTATATATAACTATTTACCGGTCATAATCGTAAAAAATAAGATTTTTTTATAATTTTGTCGCGTTAAATCACATAGTAGACGAATATGTAAACTAAATAACGTATATTGTCGTTATGTTAAACATACATACATAATTATGTATATGAATTGTAAAGGAAAACATTTATTGTGCTGAACCGTAGTATCAAGTAATTTGATCCTAATAATACGAGGCCACTATTGGATATGGTACTTGCGAATTCAATGCATCGTTTAAGCCGTTATTATGTATATGTATAACGTAGGTATGTCATTGTTGTGTTTGTGCGGCGGAAGTTTCAATTATGACGAACTAAAAGTGATAACGCACTAAAAATAAAATATCAATCAAGAATTTTTTTTTAAAACAAGCTTTATTCAAATGGTAAATTATAAAAAAAAGAAAATAATAATTCTATGAAATTGCAAAAGCTTGTATCGCTCAAGAAATTGATTTAGTTTTAATTCTCTGTTTTTTAACGAATATTTTAATTTTTATTTTTCAGTTTTTTTCATATTATTAGGTGCTCGATATTATTTGGCACCAGTGTGCTTGCAAAAACAAATGATATGAATCCAGATATGACCTATCCTTTTTTTTCAGTTCAGACCTACCTACTGCTTGGGTCCATTTTAAGACTCTAGACACCATTAAACGCGAGAGTACTCAAAATCACGTTCTTTACATATATTTCCCTAAGAAATTATTCTTTTCTTATTTTTCTGGTTTTAATGTTTTGTAAAAATCTGTTCTATTCTGTTCTTCAATAATGGTGTTCCGAGCGTGCCAGTTGAGAAAGTTATCGTCAATAAACTGAGTACTGAGCATTTTTATAGCCTACCGTAATAGATTTTTTGTGCGTATATGTAATTACATTGCAGGTGTATTTGAATATGAATATTATTTTTACGTTATATTTCCATATATATGTATACGTGTTAAGTAAATTTAAAACTACTATGATTTATATGAAACAATACATAATACGTTACGCTGGCCGCTACGAGATAAAGATTACAAGCGACTCTAGTTGCCAATTGATAAGCAAGCATGTCCACGGTCCAGCTAATTTAAAACTACAAAAACTAAAGAGTTAATTTTGAGCCCGTCATAACTTCTAAGCTAAGTTAATTTTCATACATGAAATTTTGCTAATTTATTAAAACACTTTAGCTTGATAAGTATTTAAAATTTCAATAATTTAGCTCAAACGGTTTTTCATATATTAACGTTTAATAATCAGCATTTTTGTCACTGACTCACTCATTTAAAATCTATTTCACTTGTTATATAACGATAAACTATAAACTAGCTGACCTAGCGATTTTAATAAAAACAATGTATAATTAATAGTACTATTTTTTTTTTCAAAAAATAATGATATCCCATCTAAAACATAAATATGGAATGAGACCGAAATTCAATGTTGAGCTGTTCTCGTCGTCACTCTTCACCAATAAAAGAATTGGAGATCTATACGAGTGCGAAATTCTGTGTTCACTGGAAATAATTCAAGATCAAAATTTTATTTGGCTATTTTTTACCATTAAACTAAATGAATCACTTAGTAGCGTAGGTTCAAGTCAAGGTGGAGGTACACTAACTTGCAATATAAGAAAGCCTATACTGAAAAACTTGTCGAGTGAATTTTTAAAGCTTAAATTATATCCAGAGTAAATACTCTAGCTAACTAGCTCTAACTCTGCACCTATATACGCGTAGATCTGTGACTTTTTTGTCGGTGACCTCGAAACTGACGTATTACTCAACATTGAACTTGTCTCACATATGACATTTATGTTTTTGATGAGCTAAAACTATAGTCGGAATGTAGTTAGCTAATGTTAATTTATTTATTATTTAAAAAGTTAAATCACATAAATATTAATAATTAAATTTTATTAACTCTACAAATAAATATTATGAATTTTATGTAAAAGATTTTTATATGCTATGGTTATGATATAATATGTGTTTTAAATAAATCTGAATGATTGCCAAACAATTTATTTCAACGAATTTACAAACAAATAAAGAGCATGCTCATTTTAAATTTGAACTAATACATTCCAGCGATACAATAAAATAGTATTAAAACGAAATCTCAACATATGAAAATTATTTTATACACACTTATTAAAATCCTAAATATATTAAGATGAACGAAACTTACTTTAGTATATTTAATTTCCACTTTCGCCATTTTAGATGTGTACACGACTGTTGTGTTTGGCGGACTGCCGCAAAGTACTTCTTATAAATGTATTTGAGCTAGATGTGTCGATAACTCGATAACCGTTGGCTGTAGGGTTGCTAATTATATTTTTTATTTTAATAAATATTTAATATTTAGACTATGGTATAGAATTTGGATGGATTGAGAACTGGACTTTTTGAGATTAACAGAAGTCCGCCTTTTCGACGTCTTGTATTGAATAGTGGGAGGACCCCCCCTAGGTTTGATAGATTACAATTCTCCTCCGGTCTTTTCGGCCTGTGGAGTCGCCACTTCCTAACAGCTCACCACTGCCCTGCAGGCTTATTATTATTGTTTGATAACTATAGTAGCCGTATGTAATAAGTTTATACACAGATTTCTGATAAAATATATATTTTCACAATGCAAATCTAAAAATAATTTAAATTGCGAACATATGGATTGCTTTTACTTTTTGCAAAACAATAATTGCATCGCTTAAAGCGTATTTCCGAAAGAATTATTTTTATGTTGAAAAATGGACGTTTTCAAAAAGTATCAACCCTAATGTAAGCTTTCATCACTCGGAAATAATATGAAAAGTCATACCACAATGAATAGTCATATCATAAAGTGTTTACTTAAGAGTAACTAAAATAAAACACAACTAATTAGATTATTATTGAGAGACTTATGATAATTATATGAGTTTACATTTTTTTAATGTAAATAATGTAAAAATTGAATTAATAATATTTATTTATGAAACAATTTTTTAATTATCTATTTAATATCGGTGTATTAAATAGATAATTCTTTCAACTCTCACTCCAATATCTAAGCCAATAGAAAATTACATTAAGACAATTTTACAAGACAATTTCTTTTTTTTTTTGACAAAGAAAATCGCTTGAATGTCAAGAATTTGAGCCTTGGATATCTCACTAGGAATTATAATGAAATTGTAAAACACATGATTATTGAAGATCTATCTTCTTTAATTTGTATTTTATTTTGCCTTTCGGGAATGTAAAAAGAGCATGGACTAAAATTGTTTCTGTCTTAAAAATCACTGACCTATTTCTCATTTGAGTTAATTCTAAATCTACTCGTAAATATACTAGTTTTTGTCGTTGACATGAGGACTTCAGGAGCAATTGTGTCAATTAATTTCACTGAATCGAATATATTTTATCTATCCTAAAGTACAAAAGTTTAATAAAATAGTTTAAAATTCTTAGTTCAAGTATTATATTAAAATTATTTATAAGGGATTTATATCCATTTTTAATAATAAAATTATACTTAAATATACTTCTATGGTTTCTCATATGATATTATGTGATCGAAAATTGTCCTAGAGAAAGCGATCGCGCTTGACGCTCGTGAAGTCAATGACCGTACGCGCGTTCCATCCAGGACTTGGATTATTTATATCTCCATAATTATAGAGTACTAGTGTATTGTATCCAGTTGTATTGTTATTATAATACTGACACATTTTTAAAAAACTTATATGAGTTTCATATTTATCATTATCCATTTATTCGTAAAATTATTTTAAATTTCATTAAAAAATTGTACATGTGTTGACAGGAAGAACAGAGTAACTAGAAAATACTTTCTTTATTAAATTATTTCTCGTTAATAATGATTGTAGTTGCTATGCCAGCGATTTTTTTTAAATTTCAGATTGTGATTTGTGAAGGTAAAAACTAATAATGATTTTCCAGGTCTAGATCCAGCCAGACCATTAGTTTCAAATTATGGCTCGCGACTTTTTCGTCTTGGTAGAGACGATGCGTACGTAGTACAAGTTATCCACACTAACGCAGGTTTCCTCGGAGAGAGTGGTCTGGTCGGGCACGCTGATTTCTGTGTTAACGGTGGGAGAGTACAACCAGGTTGCAAGGGACATTTGATGCGTGAGTATTATCTATGTCTTTTCTGTCCTGGTCTCTGTTATCTGTCTGTTTGATTTCGAATCATCAAAATCTAGAAAACAACAGAGAAATGGATTGAATTACTTTGCATGTGATTCGCAAATTTATATTTAACTTGGCAAAAGTTAAATATAAATTTTTACCTTGTCTTAACGATCCCCCACGATCCCCACTCGAGAAAATTAAACATTTATCTAAATTTATATTTCCATTTCTTCGCTCTGGTTTCGAGGCAAAGCGCGGCGTTGAGTTCCGGCACTCAACATGCAATGCCTCCAAAATTCAGCTGAAAGTGGGCAACGGAGTGTCTTATTAGATTCCCTCTGCCTACCCTGCTGTGTGCGGGATACAGCGTGAAGCTCATTTATTTATTTTTTTATTTGTCTTATAATAATACTTAAGATAAATCATATCAGATTACAGATAAATAATATTAGATAAAAATTGTAACATCCTTGTGTGATACAATAATATAGATATAGTGATAGCAAATATAGTTTTATAACATAAACAGTTTACATTACATAATGTTATAACATGAATACTTATATATTTGTTATTTATTTTAATAGTACTTAATACTATTTAAATTTTAGAGTATCTATTTTTTTACTGTAACAACAGCCTATATTATTGTATAATAATAAAAAAAATCTATATTTTAATTTATTGAAAGTCATGTTCAATATCAATAAGATAAGAAGGTCAGTGATAGTGTTTATTTTCTTATTTATTAACGCAGAACGTTATCAATTGAGTCTATATAATTCACGTATCTATATGTGATAATTTTACAATATTTATAATTGTTATGCAATCTGGAATAGAATAGAAAATTAAATGTTATACTCATATAGCCAAAAATACAGTGCGACTCAATTAATGTTACCGAAACAGATATTTAAGCCAAAATTTTCCCAAAAATCAAACTATTTTTAGTAATATTTACAAGTGCCAAATTGTCATGATTTTTATTTTTTAAATTAAAAATTAAATTAAATCATCTTTACGCTGTAGCCCGCACACAGCAGGGTAGGCAGAGAGAACCTCGTGTTATGACATTCTGTGCCCCACTTTCCGCCGAAGTCTGGAGGCATTGCGTGTTGACACCAGAACGGAGAAATGAAAATATAAATTGAAATAAATATTTCCTTTCCTCGAGTGGGGATGGAACCCACAACCCGTCTATTTTGCAGCACACTTTATGCCCCTGCTCCATGCGAGCCTCAAATGATTCTAACGTAATCAATATTTTTTTATAACCTTAAATAATTTTACTTAATTAAAATCTGATTAGATTCTAAAGAAGATGTGTCGAATAAGATATTATGAAATTGAGAATGGTTTGATAATATTGTATAACATTGTAACAAGAAAATGTTTTTATATAAAAAAATATGAGAATTCTTTCTCCGCTTCTCTAAAATAAATTTACAGAATATCTATTTTATTGTATATTTATATTCTATATTTTATTCTATAAGTTAAGTCCAATTTGTCCTATAATAAAAAATTTTCACACATTTTTCTATCTAGGTATAGCTAGATGTAGTCACTTCATGAGTTCTTGCTACTTCGCTGCAGCAGTTCGTCGGCGTATGCGGTTGATCGGAGTGCCCTGTGACTCTACGTGTCCTAAACAAGGCAAAATTGGTATTCGCGGTGACAGAAAGTCAGTTAGACTTACAGAAGATATACCAGAATCGTAAGTAATCTATCAATTATGTTGTAATATAAATATTTATTTTTTTATCATGATATCTGAATGTAAATTTGAAAATTTATTTACTTATTTTATAAGCTAAAACTAACATGTTCTAACTGTATGTTACCAAAACTGACTCAATTGTCCTTACATAGTATAAAACAAAGTTGCTTTCCGCTGCCTCCCCTATTAGATCTTTTAAACTACGCTACGGATTTTGATGCAGTTTTTTTAGTAGATAGAGTGATTCATGAAGAAGGTTTATAATAATATGGTAAGTCTTATGTTAAGTACGAAAATGCATCTTAAGGTTTTAATGATTATCACATTTGAAATTTTAAGCTTTGCAAGTAGCAGGGTAGGCAGAGGAAGTCTAGTGTTGAGACCCACCTGGGGGCATTGTGTGTTGAGTGGCGCAACTCATCGCCTTTTTTTTGTTATTATATATTTAATATTTTAATTTATTAAAATATTTTGTTTAATTTTACTTAATTAAAAACTTTTGTTTTTTTTTCAGATCACAAGGAATGTATTGCGTACGTGTAGATGCAGAGGAAAGCTGCCCATTTGATTAAAACCATACAAAATATGTATTAAATAAGTACACAATGCACATTATTTAAAAAAAACCTATTACTTTTATTGCTCTGTATGTAGATATATTTAAGTTTTTTATTTTTATTGATTTGGAAGCAACAAAGCTTTTTCATTATTTAATTTGTTTTATTTTTATTATCCTACAATATTTAAGATTCAAAGTAAAAATGAACATTGGTTATATCATTTTTTTGGGACAAACATGACTTCTACAATTGCACAAGAAAAATTACATTGTTCATTGTAAAAAACTGATTTAAAAGTAACATTTCCATAGAAAAACATTCCTCCGTAGTAACTTTGTGCCGTATCTTGTATATCAACGCTTATTGCATAGCGACCCTGAAATATAAATGTTTATACAGTCAGTTTACTTATTTAGTTAAAAATATTGAGATAAAGAACAATGATTTGACAAATAATAAGCCTAAAATAGTATCAAATATGAAAATACAATATTTCGCATATTTATCTAAGCGCCATCTTGACTTGACTTTTGTAAGTGTCAAGATAGCGCTTAGGAATTTTTTATTTTCATTTGAAAAATTTATTTTTGAAATATTTTGATTACCAGATACCAATCAATTTTTAAGAATTTTCTTAAAGTGGTACTTGTGTAGCCGAGTTGAATATTTTTCGTAGGGAAAAATCTTACGAGATCTTATCTATAGCTTTACGGTATAGGATATATCGTGTAAAAAAATGCTGTGCATTTCAGTTTTTAAGTAGTACTTATAAATTTTTACATATTTTATTATATACCTTTTTAAATTCACAATTTTGAGAAGCGTTATATATTTTCTGAAACAATGGCTTCATGAAGAGATGATCACAGGGATTTTTCATCTGTAGCCTCACAAGCGGTTTACCGTTTACAATTGCCAATATTTTACCCTGTAATAGAAAATGACAACGTTCCTACTAACTTTACAATTTTTTATTATTTTTGAAAAAAAAGTAGGTACATTTACAAAATTTCAATAATTATTTATATCTTATATTTATTAAATTAATATTTTTTTACAAATTTAATTTAAAACATTAACGACCAATATGCGACGTGAGTTATCATTTTATTCTTATGGAGACTACTGGTGCTTGTTTTTACACATCAAGTGCTTACTTGCATTTTTAAATAGTATCAGTAAAATTGACATTATTTTTATATCTCGTGTAAGCTATAGGAGGTTATGATGATGAACTCTCGTTATCATATGCATGTTCATATTTTAGCATCATCATTCCATTTACATTTTATCTCAACAGTTCAGGGAAATCTCCATAATGTTCTAGTCCCAAAAAATATGGAGATTTAAATAAAAAGAAATATGAAAATTGTAAGTGTTAAGGAGACTTAACAATTTATCATTTTTATGCAAATAAGCATTTTGCAATATAAATATTGTTTTACCTGTTTTGGGATTGTGTCTTTTTTGATCAGCATGTCTAATTTCAAGATAGTTTCGTTCTCTACAGTTGAGTTTATTTCAGTGCATTCCATTCTCTTCGGTCCTTTACATATGTCAACTTTTCCAATTTTAAGTTTAAATTCTCCCTGTTTAGAATAAAATTGAGTTATTTATTTAAGAATTGGTTTCTGTAGCTTTCTTAATTCATTTAAAAGATTTTTCAACCACGAGGCATTCACACCTTAATAAATTGGGCGTAATAAATGTGTTTTATTTTTTTACTAAAAACAAGAAAAAAATAAGAGAAAGAATAGATGTAGAAAATATTGTAGTTATATTTTATAACTTACATAGTTAGTAGGGGGTCCACAGCTAACTAAATAAATAATATAAGCAATAATAAGAATGTGAGAAACAAGAATGAGCTTATACATTTTGAAATTGATATTGTTACATGTTCATACATATTTTACTATTATTAATATTATATTTTTTATAATTGGAGATTATAATAAACTATAATCTTTCTATTCAACAGGCCGTGAAATTATATTCCATTTATTTTAATAAATCGTTATCGAGGTCCTTCTGGCGCAATGGCTCACAGTGAATGTGAAGGTTGTAGGTTCGAGTCTCACTAGGAAATATTAATAATTTTCACATCTGTTATAAGCGGAATAAAATATGAAGCTGAATAAAGTGTCATAGAGTAATTCGACGAACGAACGAACGGATGGACGGACAGACGGACGAACGAACGAATGAAAGAACGAACTCTTCCTCTTTATTATATTACTAGCGGACGCGCGCAGCTTCGCTTGCGTATTTAGGGGGAATTCTAATAACCCATGAAACATGTGTTCAACGAAATATTTTTAAAAGTCTAAATATCAAATTTTATAAAAATTAGTGACGATTTAAAAAAAACCTATACAAACTTTCAACCCCTTATTTGCACCCTTAGGGAGAGAATTCTAGAAAACGATGAAACACGTGTTCAATTAAATACTTTTAAAAATCTAAATTTCAAATTTTATAAAAATCGGTGCCGATTTAAATTTTTTTCCATACAAACTTTGAAACCCTATTTCACCCCTTTAGGGTTAAAATTTTTCAAAATCCCTTCTTAGTGGATGTCCAGATTACAAAAGTAAACATCTGTCCAAATTCCACGTTTCTACGCACAGCGGTTACGGCTGTGCGTGCGTCTTACCTCAGTCAGTGAGGACAAGTCCTTTTATATACAGGGTGGAAGAGGCAGCGCTTCTTTTATTGAAACTGCGTATAGGGTAATATATTTCAAACCCACACCTAAGAAATTAATCAAGGTACCTCAACAGTTTGGACGTAGGAATTTTTTTTCATTTCACGATTTTTATCCATACCTGTATTTCGTGTGACGCACACATACGTGTGCGACATTTCCGATTTGACAGGTAAGTGTGTGCGTGCCTATGTTATACTTTACAAATGGCGTTTTATTTTAAAACGATAATTTTATTATTTATTTTGTTTGAAAAAATAACTTTTTCATTTTTGGGAATTATTTTTTTTCCGAATTATATTAGGCTTTTATAGAGTAGTTAAAACTGTGGTTTCATTTAAAGTGGTGCTGACAATTCCACCCTGTATATAGACTAGTCGACCGTCGACTTCGTCCGCTTGAATCATACGAATATTAATTAAATATATTTATGAAATTATTTTCGGTTTAAAGGGTAAATTCTAATAAACCGTGAAACACGTGTTCAATGAAATATTTTTGAGAATCTATATTTCAAATTGTATAAAAATCGCTACCGATTTAAAAAAACCATACAAAGGGGTTGACAACCCTATTTCATCCATTTAGGGTTAAAATTTTTCAAAATTCTTAGTGGGTCCTTCTTAGTGGGTGTCCAGATTACGAAAATAAACATGTGTTCAAATTTCACGTTTCTACCTCAGTATGTGGGAACATGTCCTTTTATATACTCGTATATATATTTGATATTAATGCCACATTTTCATTATTTGATATTTAATTATTTTAAAATAATTTATATATATAGATTAATCATACAGGTAAATAAAACTAAAGTTTAATATTTTTAAGGAAGCTTTTATTTGCTAATTATAACATAAATATATTTTAATGTTAAATAAAAAAAATGTATATCTGAGAATTAAAAAGGAAAAATAATTTGGAAATACAAATTCTTCAGTTTCCTAAATTTTAATATCTTCTATGAATAAAAAATCCGTTGAGTTCCGCCACTCAACACGCAATGCCTCCAGACTTCGGCGGAAAGTGAGGAACGGAGTGTTTTAACCTCTGCCTACCCTGTTGTGGGCGGGATACAGCGTGAAGCTGATAAAACAATAACAAATTTATAGGTACCTATTAAAAAGCAGTAAAAAAATCTATTAGTGCGTTCTGTGATGCAAAATAATACAATAAAAATATATAATTTTATAAACTTTTGTAACTTTTAAGTACTAAATGTAAAATGTAAATTAACAAATTGGTTGAAACGCCATTCGTTTTTAATACATATATACATACATAGCTTCACGCTTTATCCCTAGCGGGGTAGTTGGTTTTTAATATACTTAATAAAATTAAATTATGGGAATAATACAAAATAAAACATTAATTAGGTCGAAAAATAGAATATGTGGTGCTTGTTATTTTTACGGCATATCATAACTAGATACGGGCCTCACTAAGATATGTGTGGTTTATATCAAAATCAGGCATTTCATGCTTTTTTACATTATTGAAGCTAATAAAAGCTTGCTAAGGTAAGAGTTTCTCTCTCTCTGTTCTCCACTATAAATGGATTGTTAACTAAAATTATTACCTAATCTATTATTACCTTATCTATTTAAGGACTACTTTTTGGATAGAGCATTACTTCAATTAAAACACAAACCAAATTACATTCTTCGTTATAAAATACACTTCTAAATGTAAGGTCTCCGTATAGGAACATTCCTCCATAATGTTTCTGTGCTATTTTGTCTATATTGAGGCTCAAGTTGTAGTTGCCCTAAAATGTGTTTTGAAAATGTTTAATTAATTTATATAATTATGTATAATATATACAAAAAAAGTCTTTAAAACGCATATGATAATGTCAGCCCATAATTTCAGCTTTGCTACAACGACGTAGTTCTGGGGGCCCTGGGCCCTCTATAAGTTACTTTTAATATTATATTAGAGAAGCAATTTAAGCCTGAAAAAGTGTTTGACTCTTTGGAGTCAAAATAAATAAGTAAGATAATGTTGAATTGCAATTAGGTATCGTAAACACCTAATAAATGACACATCAGTAAAATGATTTTTAAATATATATAAGACGAGTACGAACAAGACGTGCAAAGTTGTGGAGGTTGAGTAGGAAGGCAAACCCTGGCAATAGCCGGGATTAATGGCAGGAGGAAGATATAAGACGAGTACGAAGTAATAGAAAAGGAAGTATTGAATTTTTTTTTAAATAATTGATTATAAGTTAAGTATGAAGATATTAATAAGAGTTGATGAGATTTTATAAGACCTAAGTTGCTATAAATAATAGTAAAAAAATTTTAACTTGCCTGTTGAAACATACACGTACTCGTTATGTTTAGTACAGATTGTAATATGGGTCTCATGATAAGGTTATCACATGGCTTTTTCATTTGAAGTCTCACTAATGTTTTGTTATTTATCGCTGACATAATACTACCCTGTATCATTGATGAAAATTATTAAAATTATGTAAAATTATGTTAATCTATAGTAATATTATCTATTTTAAATGTAATATTGATTGTAATTTCTATATCTTGGCAGTTGATCTCTACAAAAATGAAACGATAAAATCTATAGATTTGCATTCAGTCGTGGCGCAGGGGCACAAAGTGTGACTGTAAAACCGACTGGTTCTGGTTTCGATCCCCACTCGAGGAGATGAAATATTTATTTAAATTTATAGTTCCATTTCTTCGCTCTGGTGTCGAGGCAAAGTGCGGCGTTGAGTTCTGCCATTCAACACGCAATGCCTCCAGAATTTGGCAAAAAGTGGGGATCGGAGTATAACACTAGGTTTCCTCTGCGTACCCTGCAGTGTACGGGATACTATATATAAGCTGATTTATTTTGGTTATAATATTTTTTTTCCAAATAATACGTTACCCGAGTTGGAACTACATCTTTGTTGATAGTATAATTTAGTATTAAGTTTGTATCGTTTACAACTTTTGCAACCAGGCTGCCACACTCAACTCGCTTTGGTCCTTTGCATACGTCAAATCTTAATATTTTAGTTGTAAACTTGCCCTGAAAAAGTAATTTTAGTAATTAAAATTAATTTGGCTTTCAACAAATAGTATTGTCTGATTTGTACTGGAGATACAAACGTAGTCTTTTCGAGTAACACCATTAGATGAACAGACAATATAAAAAACAATAAGGCTATATAAAATCACAATATGTTTTAACATTTTAAAATAACATCTGAATAATATTGAACAAATCATACAGTAAAGTACTACTAAAAATTATATTTAATAGTACCAAAATATTTAGTTTGCAATAGAAAATTAAATGCATGTTATTTAGAGTTTTGTATCACGATTAAAGGTATTTATAGAACTTATTATAGTTAATAGCATTTGTTGTACGAGAACATTCGTAAATGGATTTGAAATAATGTAAATGCATTACATGCTTGCTATATTTGTATCAATTTTAAAGAATATTATACATTAAAGAATGAAGTATATTTTTAGATTAAAAAAAAACAAAAAACAGTCGAATTGATAACCTCCTTTTCTTACAGAAGTAGGTTAAAAATGCATAAAAACCTGAAATGAAAATGTTACATACATTTATTTGACTTTGGATAACACTTTTTAACCTGTTAAACTGTTTAATTAATAATATTAAAAAAATATGTAAAATTCTCGTAAATTTATATTTTTATATGAGATCTAGGGGTAGCCACCTCAATGTTTCATCGTTAAAAATATTTTTTCTTATTTTATTTAAACCTATTTTTACAGAGCAACGCCATCTACAGAACTATTTAGGAAGTGCTTCGATCACATATTAAAAAACTTTAAATCATATGATCCAGTAAACACACTGACAATATGCTCAATGTTATTTTTTTTTTACATTGTAATTAATATCGTTATAGAATGCTATTTATTATTTAAACTAGTATGCACGTGGGTACGTGGGTATTACAGAAGAATGATGAAGAGCTTTAGAGATGAGATCTCTTCGTAGGATATGCGGAGCCAGCTTAGCTGATCTAATCCACACACTTTACTAATAAATACCTATTTACTCGGTTTTAAAAGAACCCTACTTTGAATGTCATTCAATGTTAGACAACAATGAGTTCCATTCTCTCTTTGTGCGATTGAAGAATTCAGTTTCAGGTTTCGTTCGTACGTTAGGAATTTCCACTAAGTACGGAAGGTGTGAAGCTGTATTTCTAAAGTTTCTAAGGTAAAAAAGAGGGCAGCAGGAATTAGGTTGAAGAATTCCAGGGCACACTCTCTATCTTTTGATCTGTTCTACAAAAATTATATATTGAAAGGTGGAACAAAACTTCAGAGCTTAAAATTTTTTTGAAAAGATTAATTAATTAAAGCAATTTCACATTAAACAATACTTTATTTAATATGCTTATTATTATTATTTATTGAAAGAATATAAAGCTATATCAAATCTTTATTTTAATATTAACATCATTATTTAATTTCATTTGTGAATTAAATATTATTAGAAACGAATTGTTCTAGTTCGATAAAGTTAAAATATGAAACTCTTTATTTTTAAATATAAAATGCTGATTAAACTCGGCATTGTACCTATACGTTCTTTTTGATTTATTTTAATTATAATTATATTTACGAAAAAAAAATTACGTCAAAGGAGCTAAAAATTTGATTGTTATTAAAATGCGCAACTGTCAATGTCAGAAATGACTCTAGGAGCAAATGGTGTCACGCATAGCTAGCCTTATTTTAAAATTTATAAGTTTAGGACTAGTGATAGTTGCTGGGGTTTTATGGATCATAGGCGAAGTAAATAGTAGACCGAAGAATCGAGATGAGCAGACGCTCATAGGAGGCGCCATATGGTCACAGATACAAATACCAATCGGCCTTATCATGTCCATGTTGATTGATGAAGAGATATATATATATTTATGCATGCATATTTTTTATTTTCTGGTTTTGTGGTGCTCGGCCTAAATGCAGCTATGCTGGTGAGATTTCGAAATTATACACTACTAGCGGACGCGCGCAGCTTCGCTTGCGTATTTAGGGGTGAATTCCAAAAAACCACGAAACATGTGTTCAATGAAATATTTTTAAGAGTCTAAATTTCAAATTTTATAAAAATCGGTGGCGATTTAATGATTTTTCCATACAAACTTTCAACCCCTTATTTGCACCCTGAGGGGGTGAATTCTAGAAAACCATGAAACACATGTTCAAATTAATATTTTTAAGAGTCTAAATTTCAAATTTTATAAAAATCGGTGGTGATTTAAAGATTTTTCCATACGAACTTTCAACCCCCTATTTGCACCCTTAGGGGAATAATTCTAGAAAACCATGAAACATGTGTTCAATTAAATACTTTTAAGAGTCTAAGTTTCAAATTTTATAAAAATCGGTGGCCATTTAAAAAATTTTCCATACAAACTTTCAACCCTTATTTCACCCCTTTAGGGTTAAAATTTTTCAAAATCCCTTCTTAGTGGATATCCAGATTACGAAAGTAAACATCTGTCCAAATTTCACGTTTCTACCATCAGCGGTTACGGCTGTGCGTGCGTCTTACCTCAGTCAGTGACAACAAGTCCTTTTATATATATAGATAACAATATTTTTCATAAAGAATCGAAAAAAAATTGGGTGTGTCTAATATACCATTTATCATGAATCGTGTGTAGGTATTGGATGTTACATAAATTCATAAACTACCTTAAAAAATATTGGTTTAAATAAAAAATAAAATTTAGTGACATGTCACTGTACCTGAATACTTCCCATTCTTTTTGAAGTATGTTATAGATGACGAACATTTTATACATTTTGCTTTACCTGTATCTGCACATAGCAGGGTCGGCAGATGGAACCAGGTGAGCCTGGGAACCTAGTTAACACTCTACTCCCATTAAGATACTTCCATTCCTCACTTTCCGCCGAATTCTAGAGGCATTGTGTGTCGAGTGGGAAACGGCTTTAAATTAAAATATATTTTTCTGAATTAAAATATATTTTCTATTACAGGTTATAGTTGAAAGTAGGAAACTCAAGAAAAATCGTTCAACTGTTACGATAAATGGTCCTCGACGTTTAGTACAACCCTTCGATAAAACTTACCTTATTATCGGAGTGCTATCCCTATTTGCCTCTCTTTTTACATTAACTGATTTTATTTTAATTATTATATAAATACCGCAAATCATAAATAAATGTATATTTTTAAAGTAAACTCCTTTTTATTGACGAAACGTGTGAAATTTGAACATTTAATCACAGTTGATTAAATGAACCACTCAGGTTATTATACGCTTATATTAAACATTAAATATTATTGAGACCAGAAAGGTGCTGTGCACAATAAATTGATAGCTATAAGATTAAGACTATAAGCTAATTGCCCGCTAACTAAAGTTTTGCTTACTTAGATATTATGGCTCTTGACATGGTAATTTGTTTTACCACCCGTTATTATTGAAACAGATTGATAAAGATAATCTTCACTTCCACTCCACTCTTTCTCCACTTTCTACTCGAAGCCGAAATATTGCGTGATGAGTGGCGGAACTCAACATTTCTCGGAATTCTATATTTGTCGTGGATAATGAAAATAATTAAATTAGCGGTTACAGCGTGTCAATTTTCAAAGATTTTGTTTGTCAACGAAAATTGTCCATTATACTCAAAATTCGACAAGACGGCATTTTTTTTAAATATTTGATGTACAGACTACAGACATACATTTCACTGTTTTATTATGTTTTATATATGCATAAAACTTATTATTTTAAAAACTCTTTCGAGTTGTGTGGATTACTACATTTATGTAAGTTGATAAAACTTATATAAGGATTAATTCTTTCATGAAATTATATTGTCCTATTGCCATTTTAAGATCACGGTTTGATTTTGGATAGCATCTAAAAAAATTAAATAAATATGCCTTTTGCATTGTGAGTACCTAATATCTCTATTATCTATCTATTGGGTAGGGTAGGCAGAGGGAACCTAGTGCTAAGACGCTCCGTTCTCCGTTTTACAAATCGGTCCACGATATATATATGAGAATGTAAGAAATATTATTAGGTTAACTCTGATCCGCTAGATACAAAAGATGTATGAAGATTTTATGCTAGTTATATATAAATATAATTTTAAACAGCTTTATATACCATAATAATTATGTTCTTTATTTTTGTTATAAGGAAATTAAAAAAAAAAAGATTTGTACGGGACTTCATAAAAAATTATTTATTACTTTGTTTATTTAATTGTATTCATTGAATTATTGATAATTACAACGTTTATTTTCTAATTTATTATGATTTCAGCCTTTTAATTACCGGCCTATTAGCTTTTGGAGCTTACTGGACCACAAAATATATTATGAATTATGCTGACACGACCACAACCACGACCACCAATAATATACCTATGACCACGACTACGTATCATTACTTAAAATTTTAATTTGTTTATAATATTGGGTAGAATAAATGTTTATCAAAAGGAAAATGCAAAAAAAACATTTAGTATAAATATATATACAAGTTGATTGAGTATAAATATTATCTTAGTAACAGACAAAGCTCTAGAAATGAAAAAATAAAAAAAAATACTTTAAATAAAAAAGCTGTGTAATCTAAGTATTTTTTATTAAATTAAGTTTGTTGTATGTATGAAAACCATCGTTTTTATGTTTTAATGCATTTAAATATGCATAATGTAAGTAATAGAAATATTAGAGGAAGGTATTGTATTTACAGAATATAAGAATACTCAATGTTTAAAAAAATACCTGTAGTTACATATGTATAGTGTTCAAGGAAATTTTGTAAGCCGATACCTATTGAATTGACCGGCCATTGTCATCGTGTAAATGGTTCACAAAGATTTAGTAGAAGCTATTCAGGAAAGTAAGAAGTTCTACGTAATGGCTTTCGGCTAGTGTGTATCTTTGTATATCTAAAATATAATCTGTGAAAAGTAAAGTTATTAAAATATAATTAGTTTTAAAAATAGTAACTAATATACAGGGTGGAAGAGGCAGCGCTTCTTTTACTGAAACTGCATATAGGGTAAAATATTTCAAACCCAGAATTAAAAAAAATAATCAAGGTACCTCAACGGTTTGGACGTAGGATTTTTTTTTCATTTCACGATTTTTATGCGACGTTGCCGCTTTGACAGGTAAGTGTGTGCGTGCCTATCTTATACTTTACAAAAAGTTTTTTTTTCAAACAAAATAAATTTTATTATTTATTTTGTTTGAAAAAAAAACTTTTTCATTTTTGAGAATTTTTTTTTTCCGAATTATATTAGGCTTTTATAGAGTAGTTAAAACTGTGGTTTCATTTAAAGTGGCGCTGACAATTCCACCGTGTATATGTATATAAAAAATCGTTTATTCCTATACGATTTTTTTTCAACTTAAAACTTAAAAACTTACATGGTGATTAAGAATTATCGATTACAAAAGGTATTCTTGTTACTTTTTCATTTTTAGCTTGCTGATTGGGGGTCTGGTTGCTTTTGGCTTGTATTGGACAGCAAAATACGCATCAATGTCGTCTGTACCCGTGCAACGAGTCACCACGCCTTCTGCAACCACTTCCACTACCATAACAACAGAAGAGATTCATCCAAGCTCAGAAATATACCAGGTGCCCACAGAAGGTGGTAATGAACAGGAAATCACTACGATGCAAAATATGCCAGATGGAGACGAGAAAGAAAATTTAAATACAAGTCTTAACGATTTTTGAATCGTATATTATATGTAATCAATAATCAGGCTAAGTAAGTTATTAATAAAATCATTGTATTGATATGTGTTGTTCAAGTTTTCTCCTTTTTCATATTTTTTTAGCTTCACGCTGTAGCATGCACTTAGTAGGGTAGGCAGAGGGAACCTGCACATCTAGTGTTAAATGAGACACTTCTGTTCCCTATTTTCCGCCGAATTCTTGAGATATACCTTGTTGAGTGGCGGAATTCTACGTCGCGCCTTGTCTCCTTATCAGATAAGGAAATGAAAATATTAAATACACCCGAGTGGGCACAGAGCCCACGACCTTCGCGTTTACAGTTACAGGTAGCGCCACTGCACCACGATTACGTGAGAAGTTTCATTCAGATCCTTAGATTTTATTATAAGTAGATGTATGTCACAGCCCGACTTAATAAAAGTGTTCAAAACAAAAAAAAAACAAAATATTTTCTTTTTTTGAATCCGAAAAAATTGAAGATTTAATTGAAATTGATAGTTTTCCAACTAAAGTAAAAGAAATATATCCACTATGAGGATAGAAGTAAAACAATAACACCGTTAGATGTTGCTTTAAAATATATTCTAAATCAATATTTTTCTTTTGTACTATTTTTAAACAACGTATACAACGAACGTCATATAACAAAAGGTATTGTTCTATTGAAAGAAAATTCTGTTAGTCTTCACTGAGCATTAAGCTATAATAGAATAAGATAATATATTTTCTTTACTATTCTCCAATAATATCAGAGAAAAAAATGGCTGCAGGATTGTAAGTATATTTTTATTATAGAAAAAGTGTTATGCATATTATGTGTGATATGGTTGTGGCGTGGGCACAAGCGCGGCAGGTTGTGGGTTCGATTTCCACTCGAGGAAATGAAATATTTATTATTTTCATTCTACTCGCTTTGGTTACGAGGCAAAGCGCAGTGTTCTCTCACTTAAAACGTCTTAACCCTACGTTCCCAGGTTCCCTCTGCCTTTCCTGCTTTGTGCAGAATAAAATCACGTGAAAAAAACAACGTGATCAGGCAAAATTTGATGTTTTAACTGTTTGTCTAGTACTAAAATGTGCTGTAATTTTCAGTGTTCTTATCCTTGGAGCAATTGCCTTTTCCATATTCTGGACTACGAAATTTGTTACTGAAATCTATAATTCGAATACTGAAACAAATAGTACTTTAGTAAATAGTACACCTTTGCCGAAATTACAGCCTGCTGGTTTTACTGGAGATTTCGTAGAGTACGTGGAATAATTGTCGCTATTATGATGTGAATCTATTATACATATATTATATATCTATAGGACAGGAGTGTTGAAGATATTCATATGTGATATTTGTAACAATGTATAGATACCGATCGATACAGGATTTTTTTTTTAAATTTCGAGATATTGGCAATAAATAGGGTGATATTTATTAATAAGATAAAATATGTTTAAATTTGAACTTCTAATATAAGCAAAATAAACTATATCTTTATAAAAATATATGTATAATAAACAATAAACTGTAGATACCTATATTCGTTCAATTATTTTCACTAACTTTTATTTCCAGGTTTCTTTTGACCGGTGTAATGATATTCGGATTCTACTTGCTTGCTGAAAAAGTTTCACTGGAGACCTCACTATTATCGTATTTTAATATTTCGAGATTAAAGATATAATTGTAAACTAAATAAAAAATGAAATATTTGCTTATTTATTTCATTAAAACAAGTAAGAAAATGCTGCTTTATATATTTAATTTAATAAAAAAATACAATAGCATAATACTACTTTATTCCATTACATAATATTGTGCGCATCTACGTTAATTATTGTCGTCATTAAGACGAACACTACGTACTAATGAAAAGTATGAAATAATTTAACATGTTTTTTTTATTTAATGTTAAACCAACTACATATATATATTTTATTTATAATTTTTCACTATTTTAAAAACAACTTCTAGTATAGCCTCAAATAGTGTTAGAGTTTTTGAAATGAAACAAAAAGGACAAATAATAGAATAAAATAAAAAGAATTGCAAGCAAAAATTTAAAGCTCATAAAGGTAGAGAAAGAATTTAAACTAATTAGTTACTAAGTTTCTTTCTTTTCTCTCTTTTCTCCGTCCAAAAAAATGATGGACGTTAAGTCGATATCATTTATTTAGTCATTAATCGGTACTAATTTGACTGTGTAATATCAATAAATATTTAATATACATATGAGTTAGGGCTCGATTTTCGTTTTTGAGTTATTCTTAAGTTTTTAATAGAAACTCTATCATATATGTATATGGGTAATAATGGCAAAAAATTAGGCCATTCGCGGAATTTATTGTTATTACATATTAATTATTAATTGAACAATCGGAAAGACAAAAGTAATGATATAAACAGAGATGGCCTATTTTTTGTCTATTAGCATATTTTAGGCTCACAAACAATATATAATCTTTATAGAAGACTTTTTATAGAAATCAACACTGATACCGCTGATGAAAATAAACAAATGTAGTTTGAAAATAAATACATTTTTTGAACTAGTTTAGATGTTTAATAACATTGACGATCCATATTTATGGTACAAAATAATTTATAATAATTTTATACAAATAATTTTTTTTTAGAAATATTGCAAGTAATAATCTTTGGCGCCAAAAAATGGTATTTAATTAAAGCATCATCGTTTTTTAGGCTGAATGGTCTACGAGAAAACAAGTTTACTACTTCTTACAATTGCCAAAACAATCTTCATATTATAACAAAAAAATATATAATTAAGATTTGAGCATTCAGTCGACTAATATAAAAATGGCCGAATATCGTTTATATTCGAATACCGAATAGTACTAATAGCAGCCAAATATTCGTTGAAATTCTAATGTACCTATACATAGAAAAGTGAAATTAAGAATACATATTCTTAGGAACCAATATGGTTTAAATTTAACATAATTAGATATTATACACGATAAATGCATTATTATACAAAGAATTAAAATGCCAATTTTATTTATAGTTGATCCCCAGTATACTAAATACAATATGCACCCGTAACGTTAAGTACACTCGTATTGCACACATTTGCGTATATAGAACACATTTTACGATAAAAACATTTCTTAATATATATAAATATATTTTTTGGAATAAATTAAATAGAATAATATACTATTAATAAAAATAATATACAATTATTCCATTTAATTTATTGGAAAAAATATTACCGATATTTAAACACGCATGCTAGTTAGTTCCAGTCTAATTGAAGTTTCCTAAAGTAATATTATAATTATTACATTTCATATATTTTTTTAATTAACGGTATTATACACTCGAAGTGTTAAAACGAACACAGCAATGCTTCTTTTTACTTCTTTTTCACAATATCTATCATCGACAGATGCAAAATATTTGTTAAAGATTAGCACAGTATTAGCAATGGTGATCAAAATGGCGGTATTTCAAAATGTGATGTTTTTTTAATAATAAATATTAACTTATAAAATTTCGGTAACTTATTTAATATTTTTTATAAATTGTTGTATTTGTATGCATTGTAAAATAAATTGTGATATTTAATGTGATATGCAATAAATAAATAAAAAATTGGAATTACTATTTTCTTATTAACATACATTATGTACTCACTATTGAGTTTTTGATATACAGTTGTAGTTTATTTTTAATAGATTACATATTAACATAAGTTTGACAAATTATGTATGCAATACATGTAAGTAAATCAAATATGCGTTTACTAAATTAAATACACTGTTCTATAATTTTTGTAGGCGTTTTTTTGTTTTAACATAATATAAAGGAGGTTGTGCAGGTGAATGACTTAATTATAATAAGTAGTTCGGAAAGTAATTTCAACAGGATTTAATTCTCTATTTCACTTCTCTTTCTCTACTTCAGACGTAAGCCACATGATCATTATCTAGCAAGAGTTGTGTGTGAAAAAGATCAATTGAATCTAGGCACTAGTAGAATGACCAATATATCATTTGGCAAAATATTTATTTACTATACACACACACAAGAAACAAAATGACTTTCCGAATAAACCAATAAAACAACTTTCACTCATTTTGAACAACACGTCACCCGTCGTCTATTCATCGTTTCTATTATATATTCCTAAATTATAACTTTTACCATTTGTATACCAAAACCACCAAAAGGTAAGTTATATTAAATATATCTTATTAACCTATTTTCCAATGTGATGTTAAAAATTATAAGAAAAACAGTTCCAATACAATTTTAAGTAGCGTCAGTCCACTAAGTATAAATTTTATGATTTTTTATTCTTATTGCTTTTGTTTTTAGAATAAATCCCATCCATGCCTTTGCCAAAAGGAGATTCTGAATTCGTTGTCAAATAATAAGATCCACGGGCACTGAAATTAAATAAACAATATTACATATTATACAGGGTGGAATTGTCAGCACCACTTTAAATGACACCACAGTTTTAACTACTTTATAAAAGCCTAATATAATTCAGAAAAAAAAAATCCCAAAAATGAAAAAGTTATTTTTTCAAATAAAATAAATAATAAAATTATCGATCGATCGAAATAATATTATTAAATATATTATTTATTTTTAAATAAAACACCATTTGTAAAGTATAACATAGGCACGCACACACTTACCTGTCAAAGCGTCATCGTCGCATACGTATGAGTGCGTGACACGAAATACAGGTATGGATAAAAATCGTGAAATGAAAAAAAAATCTACGTCCAAACTGTTGAGGTACCTTGATTAATTTTTTTAATTGTGGGTTTGAAATATTTTACCCTATATGCAGTTTCTATAAAAGGAGCGCTGCTTCTTCCACTCTGTATATGTACATGTTCACTATATTTTATTTCTTTTTCATATAACGACATTAAAATAAAAAAAACTATGAACTTAGATAATAAATGCATGTGTATATCTTACTTAGTATCACAGTTAGCTCCCATATAAACGAATCCCACTTCTGGTGTAGGATTTTCCCTAAACTTATGATAAGATTCTGCAGGTGATGCTGGGAATGATTCCGGATTACGTATAGATTCCGCATAAAATCTCCACGATCTCCAATGACTGCAGAGATCTGTTAATAAACGATAAAAAAAGATTAATACTAATTTTAAGTAAGTTATTATTTTCGTAATTTCTGAGCTGGCTAAGCATTACAAATATTGTGGATATGATAAATATGATTTTATAATTGCTAATTTATTTTATATACAATTTACACATTGATACGCTCTATTAAGACATTGTCTTTAATCTACAAGGTCTTTAAGTTGTAACTGATTCCCCAAATATCCTTTAAAACAACAAATAATTGCATATTTTGTAAAAAATGGAAAGATAAACAAATCGTACTATCATCTGAAAGTGGAATCGGTGCAAACCGAGGGCATCCAGGCTGTATACTCTTGCCTCCGTTGGGCCAAAAATCAGCAGTCCCAGTGCGTACCGGAGCGCCATAACCTCCCGCGTCTGTGTGTATCACATCCACGAATGCAGCATCTTTATCTGTGACGTGGTCCATTACTACACCGTCTGGGTAAAATGCTGGAAACGCTGGGTCTAGAGCAGTTAACCTGAAAAATGTATCATTTTTGTAGATTAGCATCAAGTTTTATCCCAAAAGCAACAGGATAGACAAAGAGAACCTAGTGTCATGACAATAATTGTAGACAGAAAATATAGGTTCATATAATGGGGATAGATATAAAGGGAAAACCATTAACTTTTATACTATAAAATGTTGAAACAACATTAGATTCGTATCTAAATTGAAATATAATTATATACTACGCTTAGTTTGTGTTCGTGCTTAGATATCATACAGACGCGTATTTAGTTTAATTTCATAAAAAAACAATACTACTTAGAGAAAATATGTTTTCCATTTTTCTTCCGAATTCCAGACATTGCGTCATGTTAGGG
Organism: Heliconius numata; assembly: GCA_016802625.1. NCBI lineage: Eukaryota > Metazoa > Arthropoda > Insecta > Lepidoptera > Nymphalidae > Heliconius > Heliconius numata. Next base: position 42,108 of record JAEBDU010000106.1, on the reverse strand, counting down.
CGAGGAAACAAAAAAATCCTTCCTACGAGTAACGACGAACTCACTACCATCAAATTTGTCCCATTTAAACCACTGCATTACGATGACTTCTATTCTAAGAAAAAATATCGGTTCATAAACCCTTATTATTCTTAGACGAAGAAAGCAATAACTCGTATAATAAAAGTCTCGTTCTATTTACCTTTTTATGGTATTGTTATATTTATTTTTCAATTCCCTCGCCAGGTAGCCGGCTACGTGGCTTCCGAGGGAATGACCTATTACTTGCAACTTCTCTATTTGTAAGCCGTCTTCAATTAACTTGTTTATTTGCTCCGCCGATGCAGCTCCTACCTGAAAACAAAATAATTGTAAATAGACTATTGTTAACAGTATATTTTTCTTTCTCTACGACTCCTCGACGAATGTGGGTTCGATTCCCACGGGTGTATGAAATATTGAATGAATATTTATTTATTTAAGAATATATTTTCATTTCTTCGCTCTGGTAACGAGGCAAAGCGTGGAATTGAGTTCCGTCACTTCCACTTTCTGCCTCAAGAATTCGGCGGAATGTGGAAAACGCAAGTCTTGATGGGAGTTTTAGCACTAGGTCCCCAGCTTCTATCTGCAAGGTACCCTACTATGCACGGGATACAGCGTAAAGAAAAAAAACTTATATTTTTTCTAATGTAATTTTTTCGACTGAAGGTAATTAGACCATAGTGTCAATCCACTTTTTTTCACTAGCAAGAGTAGGGAAATGAAAATAATTGATTTAATCTGCAAATATTTGTGCTATTTTTATGTAAAATAATTACTTTTCTACACTTACTTTTTTAGTATTCCTGGCGGCGTTTACTAAATAAGAACCATGTGACATGTTCGACCAGTCTAGTAATACTATGTTTGTATCCGGCCTTGTCTCTAAGTACGCGCTCACCATGACCTGAGAAATATGATGTTTAAAACTTATATTACTGCATTACTAAATAAAGTATTATTAACATACGCAATCTTGCTTGCTTTGATATTCATATATGTCTTTCAGGGTAGGCAGAAAAAACTTAATGTAGAGACACTTTGTTCTCCACTTTCCGCCTGAGTTCATATATTAATAACATTATAAGTATAGATCGTCTACTGTAATACTGAAATTTCGAACACGTATATAAATAGATAATCACAATAACATAAAAATAGTATCTGCAGAAAATATATAACAAATAATAAAAAATAATATAAATTAATACATATTTTTGTAAGTTTATAAGTGCAAAAATATCTATCTTTTTATATCTATGATGTGTGTGAATTTAAAAAAAAAGTCATTAAATTTATCGGACATTTTCTATACAGACGTCAAAACCATTTTTTTCGAACAAAACTTGCATATTTTTGTTAATGTTGGCATCCCATTGAATACTGAATGAAATTACATGACAGATTTTCTTAGAACATATCAAAATCGTCTAATGTCGATTTGAGGCAAACTCATTTCCTTTTCGAAGGCGATTTAAAATTGTATTGTATAGCTTCGCCCTATATTCCACATTCAGCAGAGTAGGCAGAGGGAGCCTAGTGTGAAGACAATCCCCACTTTCTGTCGGATTCGGAAGCATTTCGTGTTAAATGGCGGAACTCAACGCTGTAAAATTGTAGTATTTATTTATTAGTAAAGGTTTAAAAAGCCTAACTTCAGAGTGGCCACTACTATCGGTATAGGTATGATTAAATGGTAAATCAGTTAAATGATTTTAATAAATTTAAAGCACCATGTTATTATTTTAAATATAACTCTTCAATACAGTCCTTTGGGACAGTGGTTGTGTTAATATTATTAAGTATTATATTATTGGGTACAGGTGCTGTGGTGACTGGGGTAAATTGATTTACGATGACTTAAACTATACCCTATTCAGGGAACCCTGGTGTAAACCATAAAAAGGTTACCTTATATTAATAATTAATTAAATGTAAGTTTGAAGTAATTAAAATATTATTTTCTACTTTTAGCTTTTATTTGAGTTTATTTACCTGAACACTTTCTTGCTGAGCAGTTTCTATGAAGCCATGGATGTAAAGGACGGTGGGTTTATTGTTGTCGAAGCCTTTGACATCGAGAAGACGGGATGCTTGGCTGAGAGGTATATCCACGTATTCTTCAAATGAATTTCTGTAATTTAACAGTAAATTATTAAATTTCTCTTCGTTAATATGAAAATCTTACAAAAATGTCTCGCAGGTATTTCTAGTTTCCTCAATACAATATACGTTTTTTATTTATATTCAAATATTTTTTTAAATAAGTATGATTATGTTGTGATAATAACTCTACAGTTACGTAAAGTCCGCGAGGCCTAAGCTGAGCTTTTCATTTATGTGAGTGTCTAATATTTAATTCTTAATATTTTATTGTGTTTCATTTATTAAAATAGAAAGATAAAGTTCAAAGGAATATGTACAAGAATAGTACAAGAATGGGAAAATATATTTGACCAAGAAAAAAGTGTGGATAAGGCGTTATTTTTGATTTAAGTCATTAATCGGTGTAGTGTCGGGTGTAGAAGATGATATATCTTTTTATGTTTGAATGTTTTTATTGATCTCTATTAATAAACTTTATTTCTAAAACCCTTTTTCTAACTCTACATTTAGTCACACTCACACAAATGCAAAGCTCAGCTCAAGCCTCGCGCACTGTAAGTACATATAATTCACTTGGTGCAAAATGACGTAAGTGCATGTTTTTTAAAAAAAAAAACAATTTAATATGTCAATGTATGCTAAAAGACTATTTATAAACTTTATATACGTCATTGTTCCAGCACATATTGATATATTGATTTCATCTTATACAAACTAAGAGTGAAGGCAATCTATTTTTGTGTATATAGACTATTTATACAATTAATAGGTACGAAATATTTATAGACTAGTAGTAACATATATATAGATTGCCCGCCACCCAGACGCTGTCTCATTCAGAAATAGTTATAGCAAAGGCTTCTTTTGGCTATGCGAGTAAAAAGAAACCCTTATCGGTCCGTATTACTTTTATTTTTTGCTTCGTGATGCATCCCATATATAGCAAGGGAGGCAGCGGGAACCTAATATTAAATTACAATTCCCCATTTTTCGCCCGTTCATGCGTGTTAAGTGGCGGAATTCAACGTCGTTCTTAGTGTTCTTATCAGAGCAAAGAAAAAGTTACTTATTCCCCCGAGTGGGAATCGAATTCATATTAATTGTAGGTCCAAGGTAAGAACCTTATAGGTTTTGATTGCACGAAGAATATCATATCAAATGCAGAGAAACGATGATAAACGTTTATGTATTACGTTGACTTCTCGAGCTTTATTTTTTCTAAGTTCCAAGGGCCGTAGACTTGTGACATCTGTCACAAAATTGTCTTGTCAGATGGACAGATGATGTTTTGACTTATATTACTGCTTTATATATTTTAAATAATTACAAAGGTTAGTTAGTTATTAAAATATGTTCTTTTAAACATAAATTAAAATGTATAATTTATGTACTTAAGTAATTAAAACTAAACTAAATATTCATAATTATCTTAAAACTGTAATAAAGAATATTACAGTTTGTCAGACACAAAATAAATTCTCAAATATGGTAATCAATCATTTTTAAAGTTAGATTAAATAATTTAAAGTACATACATACCCATTGTAAAATCTGAGATAGATATCTTCTATACGATTCGTTCTATCGGGTAATATTCCTGAAAATTCAAATTAATTTACTTAGTACACTTTAATTAGATTGGGATTGCCGTCGTCGTGACGTAGCGGCACAATGTTTCTGTACACGCAACAGTTGTGGGTTCGATTACTATTTAGAGAAATGAAATATTTTTCTTTCACCGCCTTCTAAAACGTAATATCTGAAAAATAGAGGACTACGAGTGGAGCGGAGTGTTTAATACCCTCTTCTTATCATGCTAAATGCGGGATACAGCGTGAAGCTGAATATATTTGAGGTAAAACTTACAATAAGATCTTCATATTACGTAATCAATGTATACTAAAGGACATATTTTTTTTCACATACCCCTATTTATATTTAATTTATTCGTAAAATTTTCATTTTCAATAATATTTTTGGCGTCAACAATGATATATATTTGCAAAACAAATACTAGAGTGAACATTTCAGCGTGATTGACGGTTATGAATTCGTACTTAGACTAACATAGTTATCCAAATTACAGTTCTTAAATCGTTAAGTTGTTAGCAAAAATTACTTGTTATTTTGCTGATATCACATAAATCATCTGTAATCATCCTATTTATAATATCATATTCTTCTCTTACTTTTTCTGCGCAGTTATAATCTTCTTTGAGTTATAGGAGGATGTTCTTATCAGATTTGTAGATGCAAATTAGTTGTTTTTTTCTAAGTAAAGCAGTGGATGCACTTGCGTCAGTATTGTAAATTTAAATTTTTACATTATATATTATTACTTGAAATACGATAATTGTATTCCCCTATATAGGGTAAGTAGATAGTAATTATTAATATACATTAAAAAAATGTCCTTAATTCAAATACTTTTTTTTAGCTTCACGCTGTATCCCGCATACAACAGGGTAGGCAGAGGGTATCTGGGAACCTAGTATTAAGACATTTCCATTCCCCACTTTCTGCCAAATTCTAAAGGCATTGCCTGTTGAAAGGCAGAACTCAACGCCGCATGCGAGGCTATGTTATAAGTTTTAATATAACATTTTAAAAGAACGATGAATGAATGATGGCTATATATAGCCCTGCATTCTTTAAAAATTGGAAGGAAAGTGGAGAACGGAGTATCTTAACACTAAGTTCACTCTACCTACTCTGCGAAGTTTTAGATTTTGTATAATGCAACGTTATTATACGAGATACTCGTAATGAAAATGTTAAATTATAATTATAATATGTTTTTTTATATTATAAACAAAATGGAGGTATATAATATATTTCTAATTAATGTTGTTATGCGCTTTATAACCATGTTGAATTGACCTTACGTTAACCTTTTTCTAACAAATGATTGATATGAAAGAAAGATATAGGATGGCTTATGACGCGCCATGATGCCATAGTCTTAAATAGAATAATATTATTATTTTTTTAGCTTCACGCTATATCTCGTCCACAGTAGGGTAGGCAGAGAGAACCTAGTGTAAATACACTCCGTTCTCCATTTTTCGCCGAATAGACGCATTGCGTGTTGAATGGCGGAACTTATCGCCGTGTTTTGCCTAGGCACCATATATAAAACATTTTATTTCCTCGAATGGGAATCGAACCCATAGCATTTATAACTTAAGTAGTCATTTTAATAATAATTATATTTTCCAGTTTAATAAGCACTGAGTTACGTAAAAATGATTATATTTATAGAAACTTTAAAAGGTCCAATTAAAAAGTTATAATTTTTAAATTTTTACTCCGCTTGTGGAATGTACTAACTAGCCGTATTCAAAAACTATAGCAGTATAAGAGAACTCTAATGATCTCCATTATTTTCTTCACTTAATAACGTCGACGTTGTAAACCTTACATTCAAAAGTGAAAACTACGGATTGTGACCTAGATTTTATAGGTATAACTACTTTTAATAAGCAAGAGTAAGGTAAGTATATTTGTTTTTATGTCCATTACTAAAACGACTTGACATTTTATGTAAAATTAAAAACCGGTTAAGTGCGAGTCGTACTCGCTCATTGAGATTTCCGTACAATATTTCAGGATTGTATTATAAAAGTTGACAAATTTTAGTTTACGAGCATATGCACTCATTTTGTATAAAATGAACTATATATATAAGTTTGTAATGGTTTTTTCAAATTGAGATTGTTTTAAGCAAATTTCTAACAACACGCAGTAAAATCGATGCATAAATTCTCATATCTTTAATTGGAAGCTTGTTTTTTTTCTGTTTTAAGGGTCCATAGATTTAAACATAATATTTATATTAATTTCAACTTGATATGTCCACGCGATTTCGAGAGATGAACAACAAAGTGATCCTAAAATGGTTCCGTTTCTTTCCTTTTGAGGTACAGAACCCTAAAAATACGATACGTCGTGTTTACAATTGATTTAAAGCCAACATTACTTTTCTTTAACCGCTTTAAACCTTTTTTAGACCCGTCTATCAAATACAGACTGTAATAATAGGCTTATAAACTGACAGCCTTTCACTTATTGAAGTCAAGTCGTGATAGCTTCTATTATATAATTGAATATTCTACCACTGATGGTTTCCCCGCTCTGGTAACGAGGCAAAATGTTATTTACAAAGAAATAGAATAAATGGATATGATTATGTAGATATATTAAATTATTATCTGTATGCATCACTTCCTTGCAGCGAGTCTGTCTTATCAAACCTCAGCCTATTTTTCAGTTACCGCCGATTTTAAAGATATTGCTTGTAAATAATTCTGTGATATCAGTACCATGAGTGTATACGTACGGACAAAAAAATACCTTATACATAGGTATGTACAGTAAGGTTGACGAGTTGTGGCCGTCCTGAAGTTAGGCTTTCTGAATTTTTGGGCATTGTTCATTCAAGAAAAAAAAATCAACACTAGAAAAATCCTTAAAACGAATGTGCAGCTATTACACTAACTTAAGGCGGCCACAACTCGTCCACCGTACTGGATGATGAGAGAGGTGCATGAAACCTTCTATCTTCTGAAAAGTAATTAAAAATATTAAATAAGCAATTGTGATGATTATATTAATATTAAATTTGTAATTTCATAATGTACCTATTAACTTGCAATAAGCTGATGAAATCAAAAATCTCTACTTCTAATTATAAAGGTATGTTTCATCGATGGCTGTGTCGTTGTTGTTTTTTTACTAATATGAGATAAAAAGCTTTGTAACTGGCTTGATTGGATCTTTTGTTCTCAGCCTTTAAACGTTTTTTTTATTACTTCGTCCCCTTCTCTTGTACATACAATCCAATGAAAGTTTTGGTTTGTCGTTTATTTATTTGTAAAGTTGATATATCTTTATTAAAGGTATCTAATTTGTTGTTTTTTTGTATGGATTTTAACAGAAAGCTTGAGGTAAAGTTATTAGTTAAAAAATGTAAAGTAGTTTTAACACAAGCGGTAACTCTATCATGCAGAATTAAGATTTTTTTATTAATATACATAGAGTTGGTAAACCTATGTTAAAATCATTTTCATTTTAGCATTATAATAGGGTAGGCAGAGGGTTCCGCCGAGTTCTGGAGTCATTGTATGTTGAGTGAAGGTACTCAACGCAGCGTTTTGCAGCGACACCAGAGCGTAGAAATGAAAATATTAAATATTTAATTTCGGAATCGAAACCACGACCTGTCGTGTTTACAGACACACGCTTGTGGCGCTTCGCCACGACTAGCCTCATAATAATTTCTCAAAACTTTATTTGGATTTAAAATTAGAATAAGGAAAGCGGAGAGTAAAGTGTCTTGAACCTGCCTCTTTCTCTCTGCCTACCCTGATGTATATCGAATACAGATGTATATCGAATACAGATATTAACGGATGATCACGTGGCTTATTGACAATAAAAGTCATTAAAGTATAGATATATCAAAGTTTTTGCCACATTACTTTACGTCACGGCATGTTAACATAAATTTCCTTCAAGTTCCTCGATATTGCACGTGATTGTTAGATTAATAGTTAGTTAGTTAGTTAGATTACACAGCATATTGGTCGTGCCTATCAGACCTTACTACCTGTTAGTCCACATATCATGAAACAAACAAGTATATACAACAGGTTTACATTTACTGATGTAAAAGTGTCAAAGAATAACGAGTCACTATTTTATAATACCTCTATAATGTAAACTTTCAACATATATTCACAATAACATAAATTATAAACCATAAAAACAGATGAAAGTGTAGTACATTTTATGGTATATCTGATAAGATGCGTTTCAAAGTATCAACAGTATAATGATACTTGTATTTGACATTAACTGATAAGACTACACAGGATCTGAGTGTTCGGCAGCTCTTGGAATTAGTTTGGCCTCTCCTTCACAGAGGCATGACTCGCAAATGCAAAGCAATGTTCCCTAGGCATCTCTGATGCAGCACCCTCGTCGTCACTTTATCCTGAGCATGTACGAGTTTGTATATGAGGTTCTCCCCTTCCACAGTTTCAAGTTTACCATATAATGGTAAACTCTTACCGCGGTCAACAGCTCTATTACTTGCACTTAAGTTGAGTTGGATTGCTTTTATTACTTAATCGTAGCCTTCTTATGACAGATAGCTTCTGTACCTTGTCATTCCACATCAGGTCTCCCTGTCGATGACACTTTCTTTCTGGCTCACGCAATGATTGCTGACTAAGGTCGATCTCAAGCATCCTGAGTATTCTTAGTGTTAGTGAAGAGATTTTAAAAATGAGAAACTGAGTGTTTTAGAATGGAGTTTTTAGGTTTTCTCTGCCCCTGCTATACGAGGAATACAGTGTGAAGTTTAAAAAAATACTATTACAAATAGTGTTTTAGTGTATAATAATATAGTGTTGTAAATAAAATAGTGTTGTAATGTTATACATTTATACCACATCAAAGAAGATGAGAGAAACATTGCAATCAGCGCGATGCGTATATTGATTGGTATATCAAAGTCTATGCCGTTTAATTGAAGCCGTTCTAGTTACGCGCCAACCAATAGACGACGAGTTGAACATATCACGTCATATACTCGTACATTTACTTTTGTATACTAATTAGAAATTAAAATTTAAATAAAATGTTATACATGTTTGTAGAGTGTATAATTATACTAACTATTATTATTATTGAGGCCAGTGGTGCCGCAGGCGAAGCTTGCGACTATAATCATGACAGGTTGTGGGTTCGATTTCCACTCGAGGAAATGAAATATTTTCAGTTTTGTTCGTTTTTTCGTTCTTGTAACGAGGCAAAGCGCTGAGTTATGCTCACGACACGTAATGCCTTCAGAATTCGGTGGAAGGTGGGAAACAGAAGTGTCTTAACACTAGGTTCCCATGTTCGAGGGAACATGGGAACCTAGAGTTAAGACACTTCACGTTATTCACGTTATATCTAAAAAATATATTTATTATACTATACAATCCTTATTTATATGATAAGCCCAACTCTTCAGAATAATCAAATTGTTATTATCTTCACACATCTTTAACATTTTGTTGGGTGCGCAGATAAGGGTTATCGATGTCATTGTCTAAAGCAACAAACAATATCTCTAATATACAAAAAAATGGGACTTTATCTAAACAGACCGTAGAACCGCCTATGTTGTAAATAATTTCTTTGTTGAGATTCGAACCTACAACTAGACATATTAGATTTACGAGTTAGGTAAGAATTGTAATAACAATATCAACTGAAAAATATTCAAAATGTTGACTTTTCCGTATACATACATAATTAATTTGTTCATACGAAATTTTTTATCTGTGGCTTCGTTTTCGTAGTCAAATAAAATAACTAAGAGTTTATGTATGTCATAACAATGTGTCATGACATACATAAGCGTCCATAGCGACTCTTAACTTACGGTCAATACTGTACCTGGTAGCTATTGAAACGATTAACATGATAAAAAGCCTACTCCAAAAGACTTCCTTGATAATAAGAATCTAAATTAAAAATAAGTTTTTAACTCGAACCACTAGTTATTGAGGTTAACGCGTTCAACCAAACAAACTCTTCATATTTATAAAATCAGTATAAACATATCAATAGATGTACTTTCATAAAAAACTAATAATTATTGTATATTTACTATGCGTGTACGCTGCGCCTACAAATCATAAACATCTATTAGAGACTGTGGTAGTAAGGGCCGAGGAAATTAGGTCATTACCAAATTAGCTAAAGAAACGTATTAAATTGAATTTTAACTCAAGCTTTGTCGTTGTGATGATAAAATTTAAGTTAAAGTAAGTGAACTGAAACTTGAATTGAAAAAAAACATCATAATATATGTATATATATCCATATATTTCAAATGTCAAAATAAAAAAATAAAAAGAATAATCCACTTACATCCCAACTACAAACTTGATCCCAACTACGATATTAAAAGGATATTAAATGTAAATAAAGATATTAAAAAAAATAAATATACATGTTATAATAATTTTATTATATATATTAAGTTATTGAGCTAAAAATAAAAGTATGTCTCCGTAAACCAGAACAAGTTTAAAAAGTTAAGAGGAAAAGCGAGTGAGCGACACTTATATTTATGTTAATAAGGCACGTTTGAGTGTTCACGCTCTAGATACTTAACACTGCTCTTTGCATGTGCATTTAAAAATCACGTTTTATATATTATAATAGTAGATTCGTTGATATTGTAAATATTTTTTATTCTCTATTTTAGTCTTATTGCAGGAGGACAAATGTGTGTAAACACGGTAGATTGTGGGTTCGATTTCCACTGGATTCCAAAAAAAACCTATTCATATTTTTAAATTATCAGTTTTGGTTTATAAAAAAATAAACCATTCAGAATGCATTAGTACTATTTGTTGAATAAAAATGTTGATATTTTTAGTATTATAAGATAATTACGATAACATTATTTCCGTAGAGATAATGATTTTCGCGTATAGTGTACTTGATAATTATATGCTGATTACAGCTTGAAGCTTCTGGACACTAAAATGAAAATAAAAAAGAAATATGTATATAAGTAGGTAGAAGAAATCTAGTGTCTTGACACTCCGTTCTGCTCTTCTCACCCAATTCAATGCTCGCTTTTCTCTTACCAGAACGGGATAACAAATATAATTCTTCCCTCGACTGGAAAGTGTATCTACGACCATTAAGTATACAGTGTCCTATTGCGCCAAAACAGCCTCAATAATGTTTATTTGAATAATCTAAAAAATTATATATAAAATAATAATTTATATATTTTTATAAAATGCAGAACTTTAAATATCTATAATTATATAGTTAATTATGTATCTTTTTACAGATAATAATAAAATAGGTAAGACATTAATTATATGCAATTTAAATTTGCTATAATGATTATATTTAATAGACTTTTTTACCCTAGATCGCTTGGGTTGACGCTATCACAGTGCAATTAGGAAATGTTTAGATATGTCTATACTCACGATGGTTCTGGGTTTGATTCTTAGATCGACAATCTAGTAAATTAGTGAGGTAGTAATGTTTTCATTCAAATTATTACTATTTTACCCGTTGTCATACAACACGCAATTTTTTTAAATAAGCGGATATTAGAGTGAAATTAAACGAGCAAAGATCAAAAATATTTTAAAAATTAGAAACATTATTCAGAAGTTTTAAAATAAAGAAAAAAATACCATAAAAGGAAATTGATAATTTTGTTAACCATCTTGTGTGCATGTAGGCGACGTGAACTTTCAATAAAAGTATTTATTATCATGAGGAATGTACCATTTATATTGATCAAATGGAATGTTAATTGGTTGATAAATGGCATGATGATTGATATAACAAACTACTTAATTTCTTTTAGCTTCGCACTATATCCTGCATATACAGACGGAACCTAGTGTTAAGACACTCCGTTTCCAGATTTCCGCCTAGTTTTCGAGACATTGCGTGTTATGTGGCGGAACTCTATGTCACTCTTTGCCCTGTTACCAGAGCGAGGAAGAGAGAGATGAATTATTTAATTCATTTTCCCAGTAGAAATCGACTCAATCGAACCCACAATTGTCGCATTTACAGTAAGACACTGTGCCCCTGGACCACAACAGCTTTTTTTTTATAAGTTTAAAATGTTTTGTAGTTCAAATGTTTTTTTGCATAATTTATTTTTAATAATTAAATTAATTATGTCGTAAATAATATTGCAACAAGAAAACTTTTGACCTGTTATTTAATGATATATATAGGTAATTAAATAATCATTATCAATATAATTTGTACTTTACTTAGAGTTATTAATTTAATATGATATTAAGCACAACAGTTACTGACGTGCTACTTTAAAAAAAGAAATTGTGCATTTGATGCCGTTACATATAAATCCTCATTACAAATAATATAAAATATTATACATCGTAAGAGACTGGTTTTTCTTTACTTACATTACTGCTAACAATTTTAAGATAAGCATGGTTTCGCGGTTATCTTTTCAATGCCACAGCTATAGAGTGGCAATGTTTTGTGAATAGAAGTTCCACCTGTCATGAATCCACGTGTTCCGAAAATCTCCGAAGACGTAACGATGATGTGCGAACGTAAATAGTCGAGGGCATTCAGCCATACAACGCTTCCAAGTTCCAAGCGTCCGCTCACAAACGATTTGTATTGCCAAATACCGGCCTACATATTATTTCTTCTTAACACAATGTATTTATATATAATTGAATTAAACTTATGTTCTTTTTATATGTAACCGCCGCGTAATTAATTATTACTTGTGTTTTTCCTCACAATTATACGATAAAGTTTTGTATAGAAATGTATAAAAATATTTTTTTTTTCTAAGATATTTGGACTAAAATTTCGATATCGGAACACGTAATTTGTATATTGAGGAAGTCGTGATTGCGTCCGTACCTGTGCCCCACCAGTAACGCTTCCAGCCCACTGACACCGCGCGAAACATAGCGCCACGTGCGACACTCGCAGTGGTTCGCGACCAACTGAACAACATTCCGTAATGCATACTTAAAAAAAAAAAAGAAAATTAAAAAAAGATAAAACTGACTATAAAAGGTTTTTTATTATAAGTATTATTGGAAAAGGAAAAAATGTCTCTATGATAGAGCTCCTTCCATGCACAAAGGCAGCACATCCTTATTCAATTAATCTCTAATTAGAAACGAGAGTGCTCTTAATGTTGAGAGGATTTCATACCAGCCTGTCACCAAAGTAAATGGAAATCTGACAGCTCGTTAGGTGCCACCGCCGAAGATATTTAGGTCAACCAAGAGCATAACGTTACCATATTACAACGTCTATCAATGGCTCAGTCGAAACAAATCTAAATAAGTTATATTATATTTGGTAGATGCTTATGAATATGTATGTTTTTTTAACTTAGGTGTATGAAACCAACGTTTGTAAATGTTTAAATGCTTAAGTTCAAGTTTTATTATGACCTCAGTTTGCGCACTTTATTGAGTAGCTTACTGTATTTAGAATGATTGTCATCTTTTTGGTAGGATTATGTAAAACATAAAGTAGAAGGGATAGAGCTGATATGCATATCATAATAAATAAAATATGGCTAGTGAAAAAATTTCCTTACTCTCTTGTTTGTTATATCTTTATATTAATTATATGATCTCGACTTTTCTTAAAGGCTTTGCTTTGCATAATCATATAACACTTTTAGATATTTATCGACATAGAAGACATCCGTTAATTATAATAATATGTTTCATCTTGTGCTTCTAAGAAATTAACAAATATTTAATGAGATAAAACAAATTGACAATTTTTGTTAAAAAAATATTTCTATACTATATATACAAAATAAATAAATAAACTCAATTCGAAAGTAGTTACTTGGAACGCTGACGAAATTGGTAAAACTTAATCGACAAAAAATTATATACCTTTTATATATAAAAAGACAATGTTGTACTTTATTCAACTTTTTGCAAAAATTGTTATGCTCGTCCTTATTAGAGTCGGTTAAAAGTTCAAAGTATTTATATTAGTTTTAGCACCTACATTTACGCTCTAAGTAATAACTATATTTTTATTTAAAAATTTAAAAAATCTGCTTCACGCCGTATCCTTCAGTTGAGTAGGCAGAGCGAACTTAGTGACAAGACACTCCGGTCCCAGTTTATTTCTTAACATTAATAGATAACTACTAAATACAAAAGTTAAAATAATAATAAAAAAAATCTTGCCACCGACTCCAAAAATAACGGATTTATATTATTATTATTTGTATATTTCTATACAAATATCAATAAGTTTAGGTTAATTTTTGTTTAAGTTTGTGCATATGTTATTTTAAACGAGGAATATTTTATTTAAAGCTTATTAATTAAGCTTTTATTCAATTGTTCTATGTGAAGTAAAAAACAATAAATGCAAATGCTGTTAGTAATTAGTAGACAACGGATTATATGCATTTGCACGTTTGCATATGCAAATGTATATAATTGAATTTTATTGTACTTTTTGTGTTAACCAAAAATCAAACTGAACATATAGTTTTCAACTTTTTACCCATTTGACATGGTTAAAAGATTAATAATTTTAATGATTAACTTTAATTAAAATATATTTTTCATTTCTTTTTGTGGCTAGTCTATTTTAATGTTTCGTCTACATTTGGAAGAAATAATTTAATATAATATAAACGATATGAAATCACGTTATTAGGTACTAAAATTATTGTCATACTCTAAAAGTTTTAAAATTGTCGTTAGTTACTATTTGAATTTGAATATGGAATTCAATTTTAGTATATGAACCAGAGACATCTAGTGGATGCAATGTTACATATTTCATACTTCATGATATAGAGTTTAACATTTATTCACATCTAAATATGTTTATGTAAATTTATCATAGGTGGCTGTATATTATAAAAGTGTAACATAGTTTTTTATATTAATATGTTTTATATCAAAATAATATATAGTACTAGTGTACTATAAAGCTTAAAGCAGCTTTACTTTCTGTAAATTTCAAATTCCAAATTCAATCGATGCCAATTTAGAGATTTTTCCATACAAACTGTCAACCCCTTTGTCACCCCTTCAGTTTTAAAATTTTTCAAAATCCCTTCTTAGTGGATATCTGTGCAAATTTCACGTTTCTATCATCAGCTGTTACGGCTGTGAGTGCGTCTTACCTCAGTCAGTGGGAACCTGTAACTAAACACTAGACTGAAGTGACTAAAATTACATATTTTAGTTGTCAAAGAAACAAAGAAACAACATAAACTACTAGTAGGGGCGGCGAAGAGGGGACTTTGTGGAGTCATTCGAGCGCATCAGATTAAGATACTGGGGATTCCTTGTACTCGGTTACGTACTTCCACCAAATATGAGCTTCATATGTATAGCCGCGCGTCTAGGATAAAGGATCAGATTAGTAAAAAAAAATTGATCATCGGACATTCTCGAGCGCATCATATTAAGGTAGGGTAAGTTAGTTACATGCTAAATCGTGTATATTCCACTAATCTGACAATTTGAGAGTGATGCAAAGGAGGGGGAGGGCTCCAAAGTTGTAAAAAAAAACGTTATCTGGACATTCTCGAGCGCGGCTAATTTTTTTTTTATTTTGGAGGGAATCATTCAAGGATTACGAAAAATATATAATCTGACAAATTCCGCAAGCCGAAGTAATAGAAATTGATCGATAAAGTTTGATGTACCTAAGAATTGCATACGAGTATATTCCTCTCACCGTATTTCTATTCCTATCTCCCTGTTTCTTTTTTTTATTAGTCCCTAACTCATCAATGAAGATGATAATTTAAAAAAATACTTGAAAAAAAAAATATTTTTTGTAGTTTTTTTTAATAAATACAAGTATTCTATTTCAAACATACATGCTTTTAGTAACATTCCATTTCTTGAACTTTTCTATTGAATACATTCAACGAATAAAAAAATTGAGGCCAGTCGTGGCGCAGTGGCACAGAGGGTGACTGTAAAACCTACTGGTTGTGGGTTCAATCTCCATTCCAGGAGATGAAATATTTATATAAATTTATATTTCCATTTCTTCGCTCTGGTCTCGAGGCAAAACAGCGACGTTAAGTGCTGCTACTCAATACTCAATGCCTTCAAAATTTGGCAGAAAGTGGGGATTAGAGTGTCTTAACCTTAGGTTCCCTCTGCCTACCCTGCTGTGGACGGGATACAACGTAAAGCTAAGTCAGCTTCATTGTATTGGTTTAAAAAAATATTAATAATTGTCAGATTAAGCAAGTCCCTTCAGATAAACGTCTGATTTTGAGATATCACGTCTAGGGCATGAAGATGAACCATATATATCTTAATCTGACGCGCTCGAGTATTTCAAAATGGCGATTTTTTTTTGCATTTTCAAACAACGATTACGAGCTTGCGTCACATCCAAATCGTCAGATTATTACATAAGAGCTTTTTTTTAGGTTCACTTAAAACCCCCTAAGAAAATCTGACGCGCTCGACAATATTTTTTTTTTTTGCCATTTTTAACTCTTACGTACGACCACCTCCACCATGGAAACTGTCAGATTAACATATTTTCATGGTTAAAAACACGTAGGCAATTGATGATATCAATATCTGACGCGCTCGAGTATGTCCATGGAACAGTTTTTTTTTTACATTTTTGAAAATCTATAACCCCTCAACCCACCGGTCAAACGAAATTTTTTATATGATATTTTTTTCTTGTTATCATCTAAGCTTCGCAACCCAATAGGTCTCAATGACGCTCGAGTGACTCCACAGTTTGCTGCTTCGCCTCCCTAACTATACTGCTATCTAAAATATTATTTATGTTTACATAAATTAAATGTTAGAAGCATGTCTAGATTGTACTTATGATTAATATATTTTTTAAATATGCAGCACACATAACTAATGAGCACATTAGTTAAACGCTATCACACAAAAATGTATGTATTTTAAAAACGAACTTCTTTAAAATATGGTGTTTTACCCTGACGCAGTTCGTTGTCAGACATGTTTTATTAAAACCAATTAAATTCTAGTGAGAGTTAAGACTGGCTAGGCGTAGAGCAAAAGTAGTTAAAATAGTGTCTGAAAATAATCGTACAATTTATTTACATTTCATTTTTGAGTTAAAAGATGAACTTTTACGGCTCTTTTTACTTTTTATAATAGGTAAGTACTATTTTATTAAATTAATAAATTATACAAATTATTTAAAACTCTTTGTCTAAAAACACACGTCATATTAATGATGTTAAGGGTATACACCCACTTCTGGTAAATTTTCAACCAAAACAAAAAGAATTTATATTTTTGCGTCAATAGTATTTGGCCTAAATATTGTACATACGATGAATCAGTTTTATATAACACAAAAATTCCCATTGATACAAATGAAAAAAAGACATGGAAAAGAGTAACGCATTCGAAGCTTCTATGAACAATTTTTAAACCTAATAAACGTGCGCTCATAGTAGTTTTTAATTTAAATTGTTTAGATACTTCTGTATAAAGGCAAAGAATGGACGTATTCAGTTTTAAGCCATAAATAATATGTAAATTACATAAAAGGTAACTTGGTGTAAAGGTATAGTTTCCAGTTTCCAACCACACACTGTAAATCATCGGATCATGGAACTATCTCACCAGTGCAGGGGAAAGTCCCGGATTTATTATATCCGTGCTTATGTGCTGTTATACTTAGCCAAATAAAGCTTTCATTATTAATTTTTTATTCAGTTTCATAGTATATCCGCATGTAGGGGTAGGAAGAGAAGATCTAGTGTCAGGTCATTCCATTCTCCACTTTCCGCCGGCTGTCCCAATTCGAGATATTGAGTGTTGATTAAAAAATATTATAATTTTAATAGTAAAAAATATATCTTGTACTACTTGTAGATCTATTATAAGGCTTTATTGTTTTATGTAGGTACTTTAAGTAAATATTTTATATATATCGTTTACTTTATACGTACGTTACGGACCGAAAAGCTATAGGTTCTATAAATATTTTAAACTTAAATTCTAATTCATAATCCGCCCAACACATAGTATTATAATATATGTTACAGAAAACTATACTTTGAAAGAAGGAAAGATCTCATTTATGCTAATATTCATTCTAGTATAAGTCAAAAAGGTTTCCTTAGCAAGTTTCAATCTACATAAGTAAGAAGTTCAAATTGAAGGCGTAGTAACTTATACTACGTCCTTTTTCTTTAATCGATTTTCGAAAGTCACTTGAAAATTTTAAGCACATTTGTTCTATGTAAATAAAAAGGTACGTTCCCAGAAATATAGTTTTAATTTGGTAGATTATGTACAATATAAGCTATTGCTATTAAATTATTAAAGGCGTTTTTCATAACCTATCTATATCTATACTTATAATAAAATCTGAAATGGGAGATATATGAGAAAAAATGGTATTAGGGGCTATTATTAGTGTAACAGAACCGAAACCAATGATTTTTAATTTTTGTTTGTCTGTCCGTTTGTTCACACTAATCTCAGAAACGGCTTGACCGAATTAAATGCAGTTTTTAGTGTTTGTTTTATTTCAATCGGTGCACATATTTACAATATTTCAATTTCTCTTTATATTGAAATATAAGAACAGTTATTTCAATATAAAGTGTTCATTATTCAATTCTATCTGTTATTCTTATCCGGCTTGACAAATGTATTCCAAAGCGGGTAATACTGGAAGCAAAGATTAATAATAATTCAAAAAAAGATATATTTTAAAGTGTGCTAAATATTTTAAAAAATAACTTTATTTGAAAAAAAAATAAAAAATAAATGTAAACGAATACGACTGCTTGCGGCAGAGCAACTGACAAATCCTGAAATTCACAATGAATTGTATTCAAAGGATAAAGACTGTGGTGGGTTCCTACTATTTAGGGTAATATAATTCGAGTGTAGCACAAAAGCCGGCTGCCAAATTTAATTTTAAATCGGATTCATTGTGGAATGTCAGTGTTCCGTTGCTATACACTAGCAGCACACTCGCGGCTTCGCCCGCGTACTGCCAATATTTTTTTATTATGCTAGCTTAGCACATTAGCTTAAATCTTCTATGTGTAAAAAAACATGAAATAATGTTTTTATAAAATTCAATACAGATTAAATAGGGAATATAGAAAATTGTAATAGTCATTTGTATTTTTAGTTATTAGGGACATTATATGTATATTTTTATAATTCCTAAAACAATTTTTTCAATTAAGTAATATTCATTTTACTTCATAAGTTATATTTTTAAAAGATGACGGGAAAAGCACAATATCAACATGGAAACAGGTAGACTGGAGCTGAATCATCAATTATGAATTCGGAAGCCGACGATGCCTGTGGAGGATATAGACATTTCGAATTATTTTTGGTTTGACAGGCGTTGCATTGGAGGTGTTTTAAAAATGTATTGGTATATTTTAAGAATGTTGTTTTATTTTTATTTTTATTTTCCCATTTCTTATTCCATAACACATACATACATACAACAGGGTAGGCAGAGGGTACCTGGGAACCTAGTATTAAGACATTCCGTTCGCACTTAAGACACTTTTGTTTCCCACATTCTACAATTCTTGAGGTATAGTTTTAAATTATAATGTCTTATATTTAAGACTATTAATGAGATCTTGGGCTATAAGCTTCTCTGTCTAAATAAGACAAATATATTTCAAAGCGACGTTATTGATGATAGTGGATACAATAAATGTTTTTTATGCACATTTATTCTATTATGAATAAGAATGAAACAGACGTTTAATATTATAATATACAATTATACATCGTTTTAGGGATTACCTTAAAGCCATTAGAGTTTATTGTTTTTTTAATTTATTTTATTATATAAAACTTTATAAAATTATATAGAATATACTCTTTATTTACACGGTTTCATATGTATATTCTATTAGTAGACATTATATAAATAAATTTACATCTATTTTAGAATTATTTAGCTAACAAATACGAATAAATTCGTATCTATAAATTAAAAAAAAAACAAAAAGGAAATGTCGAAATAAAAGTTTTTTTTAAAATAAATAAACTTAGCACAATACTAATGTCATTAATCATGATTCATATCGTTATTCGCTCTACGTTTATATTTAATACGAACACTTTTAAAAAATATAACCATAACTATTTTTAATACTTTAAAATCTACTAAATTATAGTAAGATTCGATTTTGCCAAGCAAATAAATTTATTACTATCGAAAACTTATGTTAAATATTATTATCATTAATATTTACATTATAAGTAATTAAATTAAAAAAAGAAATAGGGTAAAGGTACACCAGCAATCGACATCTTAAATAAATAGCTTATTTCCATTACAGATATCATTAGTGCTTGTCGGTTACTGGCTTAGAGCTATTTGTTTTTTTTTTTATAAAAATTTTTTACTTATATATTTTCGATTGTGAATTATATCAACAATTATCCATTGGCCACTATGATAAAATAGATTTGATATATAAGTGTATAACACGAGTACAACTAGCTTATGACCTTTATATATTTTGAATAAAGGGTAAACGTATACTTCGTTCAGCAAACTATAGACACACCTGGGGACAAAAAACTTAAATAAATAAAATAATAATAATAAAGCGTAACTTTTCATACAACTATTATTGACTTTATTGTTGAATCGGGAATACGAATTATTTATTGTCGTTTCCTCGGCCAGGTAACAAGACAAAGAGCGGTGTTAAGTTCCACCGTTCAGCTTATTTTCAAAATTGAATGGATGCACCATAAAGTATTATAATATTTCACTAGGTACCTAAATTTACAGACAGTTTCCATCATTTTTCATTATATTGCTAATTATTTTTATTATAGATGATTGTGTGAAACATGACTCTACTTTAAATATGTTTAAAATTGCTGACTCGTCGTTACTTACATACAAGTATATATTGTGAGGAAAGTGAGTAACGCGAGAACACCAGGTAACATGTTCTTAGGTCTCTCTCTGTGCACCATGAGAAGATCAATGAAAACGAAAATAAGGGATGCCGTGTGCATACTATGGTGTTCCCATAGGGCTACATATTTTTCTGCTGCCAGTGGCATCAAAAATTCCCTATTCAAAAGCCAAAGCCTCCAGAAGAGAATATCAGCAAACTGAAATAATAAAGAGAAGTTGTTAAATATTGTTTACTAGACGGTTGTTTTTGTGGAATGTATGGCGCAATGGCAGCCTAGTTGCTTGCTCAGCCAAGCTCAGAGTTCAAGGTTCCGAGAAGTAATTCGCTTATATTACTCATACTATACATTCAAAATTTTATTTTAAGAATAGTATAGTATGTGTCACCTTAGCAAGGCTATAGAATGAATGTAAAGAATTGAACAATTATGGTTTTTTTCAGCGTCAAGCTGTATCCCGTATATAGCAGGGTAGGCAGAGGGAATTTAGTGTTAAGACGCTTCGTTACCAAGTTCCGCCGAATTTTCAGGCATTGCGTGTTGAGTGGCGGAACTCAACGCGGGGCTTTTACCTTGGTGTCACAGCGAAGAAATAAAATATTAATAAATATTTTTTTCTTCACAACCGTAGCGTTAACAGTCCTTATGTTTATATTATTTGAACAAATTCATTCAGCAATAATATGATAATATTATGAGGTACTATTAAAATGATTTTAAACAAGCTTTTAAAGTTCTTACATATTAAGTAATAGTTATTTAATATTTTGTTGTTAATAAGTATTAAAAGTATACTTAATTGTTATTTTTTTACCGACTCAAACTATATTAATTATCTTTTTGAGTTTCATAAAAAATATCCTTACAACACCGTAATCACCAAAAAAATTTTGAAGTTATTTATTACCTTAGTAAATAGCTTATAATTAATTAGTATGAAAAATAACCATTATTTTTTACAGTAATTTAGTATTTAACTTATGCATATAATCCATATATATACCTAATAGTTTTAGCAAGTAGTTTTTAACAAACAATTTTGTAATAATGTATATGTATACTTAAAATACCCTGGAGTCATTACTTTGGAACTAGGTACTTAAATATTAAAATGAATATGGACAGATAATGCACCAAACATGCTACTGTAAACGCGATGTATGCGGGTTCGATTTTAAATCGGGGGTTTTAGTATTTGATATTTTCATTTCCTCGCTCTGGTAACGAGAAAAGAAAATTGAACAAAAAATAGAGAACGGAGTGTATTCACATTAGATTATATGCGGGATACAGCGTGAAGATAAAAAGAAAAAAAAAATAGATTTGATGAAAAAAATAGCAAATGTTAAATATTTAAATTTTTAGCATTGTTATAGCTATATTTAAATTAAAATACGCGTGGAATGGCTAAAAAATAATAGCTGTCGCAAAAAATGCATATTTAGCAACAGAGTGCAAGTACTCGTCGTATATTTTGAAAATTTTTACTTACAGTTGTGACAGGAAAGATCAGGTTTGTAAAGAGAAAGGTCCTGATTTCGTTGAATATTTTTACATATTTACTTTGGGGCATCCGTTTCAGCGCGCACCAGTCGCAATAGAGACACAGGGGTATATATGCAATGGTCAGGAACTGAAATGAATTTGCTTGATTAAAGTTTTTTTTTGTTTGTTGTATTTTTTTTTTGAGGCCGTCGTGGTGCAGAGATATGGGTGTGTTTTCGATTGTTGAGTTGTGGGTTCGATCTTTACTCGAGGGAATGAATTATTATTTCTTAATATTTTGATTTCTTCGCTCTGGCACCAAGACAAAAACCCGGTATTGAGTTCCACTACTCAAGACGACCGAAACTAAGCAGACCTCAGAACATGGCGAAAGGGCAGAAGCGTGAGACAATAAACGCGATATTTAATATTTTCATTTTTTCTCTCTTCTAACGAGGCAAACCGCGGCGTTGACTTCCACCACAATGTCTCCAGAATACGGCGGAAAATGGGGAACATAATCAGTGTTTGCATGGGAACAGAGTGTCATAACACTAGATTCCCTCAGCCTACAAAGGAAAATTTATCAATAACTTTTACCAACCAACTATTTACATATTACATTTTAGAGACAGTGTGTACCTACTTTTAATAAATAAGACGAAACGCCTTTAATTTGATTTTGACAACATTTTTAGCAACATGTGTTTTCTAACAAAATGGTAATAAAAATATATTCTCTACCCTTTAATACGGCATGTTCAGAATGCCGTCACTAGCTCTCGAAAAGTTGAAGATATCTATTGATCTTACTCTTAGTAATCTTTTATTGAAGGTTACGTAAGCAGACACGATAGGAAGTTGAAAAATTTGTTGTCTTATCAATTATTTATAAAGTAAAATACATTACTACCAAAACCTAAATCCTATTTTTTATCAGTTTCACGCTGTATCCCGCACACAGCATGGTAGGCAGAGGGAACTCTGTGTTAAGACACTCCGTTTTCCATTTTCCGCCGTAACCTGAACTCAACCCAGCGCTTTGACTGAATACAGGGTGTAACAAGATAGACGGATCCACGGTTGTCTTTGGGTAGAGGGCATCAGTACCTATCAATTTCACATCTATGTTTGTTCGTCGATGTTCAGTGGTTCGGGCGATATTTGAAAATTTGTGATTTTTTGAAAAAAAAAAACGGATTCTTCAAGAAAATTAGCAAATACAGACCGACTGTTGAATCTGTGCTCGCGATTTTTTTTTCTCAATATACCTCAATAGTAGGCCTTTTGTATAATGTATGGCCTTTTGTTCAAAGCCCTTATCAAAGCTATCGGATTATAAATCTTGGGAATGACATGATAACAAAAGTCGTTTTTAAATAAGCTAAATTTTATCATAGTAAGAAAAAGAAGAAAAAGTAAAATACATAATATGCATGCATGTGAAAAATATCGCAATAAGTACTTACTATTCATTTGTTTAGGTATTTTATTCAACAAATATGTTTGCGCGTGTTATTTAATATGCTTCTAATAATGCTTCGTAGCATTACATTCGGAAATATTAATTAGTGAACAAACTCAAAGAACTTTTGTATTTAGTCGTTTTTGAACTAACCTAATATGAACTTCAAACCAGTACTAGCATAACAAAATAAGTAATATACAATTGTAGTGAAAAGGTTACGTTTACGTGTGGTTACGTTATAACAACAACGTAAACGTAACAAATCCCGCATATAGCAGGGTAGGCAAAGGGAACCTAGTGTTAAGACACTCCGTTCCCCACTTTCTGCCGAATTCTGGATGCAATGCGTGTTGAGTGGCAAAACTTAACGCCACGCTTTACCCCGTCGCCAGAGCGAAAAAATGGAAAGAAAAAATTATTATACTTTAAATTAACTAAATAAAGAAAAATACCTAAGGTAATGTCTAATAGATGCCCATTAGACATTATTAAAGTATTTATTTATTATGTGCAGTAAAATGTCTACTGTCGGCTTAGACCGTAAAAGATTGTTAAACAAATTATTTACGCAAGGTTTATACAATTTCGAAAATTGATTTGTATTCTCTACTATATGAAATAGAATTCTGGTGGATTCTGAACTTTTTTATTCAATTTTTAACGCATATTGCGTTAAAAAAGCAGAAGAAATAAACATTGGCGTTTGTTTAACGACCTCCCCATTTTTAAGCAACAATTATTTGTAAGGTAATTAATGGTTCATCTAGACTTCGCTTTTGTTCAGTTACATACGGGTAGATCAGATAAATAATCGTTTTTGAATGGAGAGAATAGAGAACAAAGTGATACTTGTTTTTTCAACTTCACGTTTTATACATCACCCTATAATAGTAGCCTAATAGTAGCGGGAATTAACGCCGCGTTTTGGCTACCAGAAGAAAAATATTAATTATTTAATTATCCAGAGTAGAAATCGAACTCACAACCGTCACGTTTACAGTCGCACGTTTGCGAGCCTGCTCCATGACGGCCCCTATATTTTTCGGCCTAGATATTTTTTAAGTTTATAGTAAATATTGAATTTTGAAAAAAAAATCTGAGTCTTCTTTGAATATCTACTATCACATATATAACTTATAGGAATATAAAAAAAACTAATGTCTAGAGACACTTTATTTTCGATCTTCCGCCCGAATTCGAGACGTTTTATATTAAGTGGTGGAACTCAACGCCGCAATTATAATAATACAGTTATAATAATACGGTGTTTTAGTATAAAATGTGTTGAATGTTTCATATGTAAATATAGTAATGTAAATAAAGTTTAACTTGTTTCTTGACGCGGCCGTGATGGTGTTTGTATATGCAGAATAAACGGAAATATGAGAATAGTAAGATTTACAATGAGTTGCAAATAGCTTTTTAGTAAAGGCGTAACTTAGTCCACGCGACTATAAAATGTAAAATAGTGTCAGTGTAAACTCCCGTTTAAGTAGGAACCTAGGGAACCTTTTTTTATGATCCCTTATGCTCCTCAAATTCGCTTCCAAATTTCAAGTCTCTATGCGGTGTATTTCAGTCAGTCAGCTGTAACGAAAGAATTTTATACCACAAGTAGTATATTGATACCACTTCAAAAGCGCTATTAAAAAAAGTAATTATAAAATACTTATATTTTTCTATAGTTTATAATATATTGTTTCATAACTGTCGGCGTTTAAATTTATGCTTTTTTTAGTACTAACAATCATAATATAACTTGTCTGAATACGTCACAGTAATTTTACTCGGAATTTGGAAGACAGGTGTATTTTATAAGCCGCTGCTGAATTGAGTGTCTTTCTCACTTAAATACGGAGGGGAAAATTGTGAAAACAATTAGGATTATAGAATTCAATGAAAACTTCAAACGAAATTGATTTGAATAAATATTAATTTCGTAGATGGGATAAATCGAATTAAGAACTTCCTCTTTATTGAAGTCGGTTAAAATTAACCTGTCAAGAATAATATAATAGTGTTAGCGGTACTATGTGTTTTTGTTTGGCGGAACCCTTTACACGCCCGCAAACATAAGTTTGTAAAATTTTTGTATGTTGTACAATCATGAAATTGGCAAGGAACACTTCGTGCATGACTGTGACTCGGACTTGGTTGATTTTTGATATTATTTTTTTTATTACAAGATGTTTGAAGTTATCTATTGCACTATATATTAATAAGGTTTATAGTTACATATTTATTAATAAGGTTTTATTTAATTTTTATTATAATTTTATAACTCAAATCATTCATTACCATAATTATGCAAAAAATGCATTTAAAGACTTAAAGAAATGCTGAGATTGTTTTTTTATATTTAATGAATTCATATGCCTTCTTAGCAATATTATTAAAAAAACTTTAAAACTGTTTATACTTGTAAATGCATAAATATTTTGCTTACATAGAAGGTGTCAAATATTTGTTTATATTTAACGCCATGAAAGAAAAATATGTAGGCATATTATAAACTAATAATTATACAATAACCTCTATATCAAAACCATTAAATTATTTTATTTAAAATCTTATTTATTACTTACATTAAACCAAGATGTAATCAATTTCCATTTTAAATTTTGGTACTGTTGCAAATTTACATCGTCGGAATCTTCAAAATTTTTAGACAACAATCTTGGCGCCATTATAGCCAAATGCACACACGTAAACGAATATACTGATAGACGAAATTTAAGTTGCATGTCTGTAGGTTGCAACGTTTGTAATTTCATTATTATTATTTATTTTTTTTAATATAAATTACGTCTAAAAGAAGTCACAGCTGAAGACGTACTGACGTAAGAAGTCCATGAACGATATTTATAAACTTCTTTGCAGGTTGTTAGTGTTGAAAATCACTAACTCAGTGAATGTACAGTACAGTACAGAAGCCTTAGTATTCAAACTTCAATTAGTTATAAAAAATAATATGAATGACATCTACAGACAAATTTTACTATGGGAAAAGCGTTTTAGATATACATTTGGGTATATTTTTAATTAACGTATCTCTCTCCTATATCGGAGTATTCTTTAAGATATTCTTCATTGAATGTGTAAAGGTTGCCTTGGAGCGTATGCCTCGTTTGTCTTGCCTGCAGCGCGGTACTGTGCCCTCTCCAGAATTCGAAGGGCCTGAGTTTGAAGACTCAGGGAGGGATTCTCCAACAACGCATGAGCTGGTACTCTCCTGGGATAGTTTATCTCATTGTATCGCTATCATACTCCAGGGAGGGGTGGTGTTTGGGCTCCGGAGCCGGGTATATCTACTTAACGTCGGTTTTAAATGCCGGTTTTAATTAGCCTCATAAAATAATCACAATTTAATATACCGAATATGCTAACATATGCAAAGTGCATATTATGTATATACTTACACATAATATATGTATGCAATATAACTATGAGTAAAATAGCCACGGTTTTATAAGTAACATATAAAATTTATATTCCATAGGTGGCTATTCCATTAAAATTGTTAATAACTATTAAAAACGCCGCGATGGTGTCTTGCAAAGATAAAAAAGTTAATGTAGACGGCAAACTTCTACAGCCTTTGTCGAAGTTTAAATTATGGCAAGTAAAACGGCATCTTAAACTAATGATTACTTTATTTTTCCTCGACCTAGCAATTTTACTTTGAGTAGAATGTGCTCTTACATTTTTATTATAGATAATTACTAAATAACTTGTTTAACAATTTTCTTGTTTATATTGCTTTTTAATTAAACTATTTTTTTTAATAATTCTATATATATTTAACTGAGAGTAAAGTAATATGAAATTTTAAAACTTTTTAACAGAACACTTGAACATCATGAATGTATAGTTGAGCTGCTGGAAATCTGAAATCTAGTAGAGTTCTAGTAAATACTAGTGTTTAGAGTTATATTTTCTAATAAAATACACTAAGACACTAATTTTTATCTTAATTTATGTTATTTGATGAGTAAACTGTAGTTATTGTATATTATTCGTATTCGGTATTGTTACAAATTGGAGATTGTTAGAATACTTTTAACTCATAATTTTATTTTGTCGTTTAAGTTCTACTATTATTATAAAGCTAAGTAAAAATAGTAACAGACAAATAGAGTTTACTTTAGTCGAATCTCTCGAACTATTGGTTCGAATTGAAAAATTATTTCTGCGTTAAGGAGTCACTTATCAATAAAGACTATAGTCTCTAATAATATAACGTTAATAATTTTACAATAATAATTTTCTTTATTCTATATTCCTTATGCATTGTATTGCTTATGCATTATATTCCTTATGAACTGTATTGAATGCATTTCCTCTTAAGGAGAATACCGCATGCAACAATGGAGATTATTATATGTATCTTCTTTATTATAAATAATTAGTATACCATGTACATAATTCCTAAGGATAATTTTGTTTTACAAAAAGGAATGATTAAAAATAATAATAAAAATAAAATACATATAAATAGAGTAAGGAAAAACAAAAGATACGTTCAGTTGCGTTTCTTCGAAATCCAACCAAAAAGTCACTAAATGGATCTAAAGCGCATTTCTCGTTTAAGATTATACAAAAGCGATATATAAAGGATTTTTTTACTAAAATAACCTCCGGAAAGACACTTCGAAAAGGCTAGACTCCTCGGCATTTAAAGTAGAAGGATTGTGCCCACGATGTTTTACTGTTATATATGAAAAACGAATCTTGTATCTCTATTTTTTTCTGAGCATCATTAGTTCCATATAAATAAAATTAGATTGTTCTTTATTTACAGTTATTAATATACATAATTGCAACTGATTTTATTAAGAATATTAATTCATTATTTTAGTATCGATATGCAGAGAGGCGGAGATTTTTTTTAGGTTATTTAATTGATTTCATTTGCAATAGGTACGGAAGTCAAAACCATGCATCTTTTCATATATTTTTTCTTCTAAATTTAAATAGAAAAAGTAGCGCATTTAAACAGTTCTAAGGTATTAAGAAGCCTCATTTTGAATTGTGCTCGATAAGAAGACGAGCTAAGCTCTTTAGACACATTAATCTATATAGTAATCTATATTATAAAACTACAGACAAGGGTGACTTTGTAATGATTATAAAATCGATACACCTCATGGAAGCAATAGAAGTTAGCAATAGCTACAAAGGAATATAGACTTTAAATTATATTATGTAGTGTAATCGACCTTGACAATCATACCATTTACTTTGTTAATGGTTTTTTATAAAGATTGTTATTAAATAACATAAAATGCATGGAATAAGTAAAAATATGTGTAATAAAAAAAAATATATATATTTATCAGTGGACAAAACTTAGACAATTTTTTTTACATAAAATATCTATAAAATGGATCTTAGTAAGGATAGCTCCTCCGGGTGTTGACACGGTACATGCCAGTTCTGTAAGAAAAATATTAAAACATA
The DNA here is from genome assembly GCA_016802625.1 of Heliconius numata. Classification (NCBI taxonomy): domain Eukaryota; kingdom Metazoa; phylum Arthropoda; class Insecta; order Lepidoptera; family Nymphalidae; genus Heliconius; species Heliconius numata. The sequence goes on along the minus strand of JAEBDU010000106.1, from coordinate 13,080 downwards.
TAGTAAACTGAACTTCCTATAAAACTTAAATTGAAATGAGTGAGTATTATTAAAAAAACTATTTAAAGTAAATAAAAAATCATAATGAACACTTTACCCTAGCTTAACAAAATCGTTGTTTCCGATAGCAAGAGTTCTGCCGCGGCAAGTGTTTAAGGTGACTTGAAGCCAGCTTCCGCATTGATTGGCGATCAAATGGTCATATTCCAGTGAAGCAGCAAACACTTCCCAGGCACGGTTATGGCTGCAGAGGTTGTTGAGGAGGCAGCCGGGTTGTCCGCCACCGCCGTTCACATAAATATCGACATCACCGATAGCATCACCGATTCCATGACCCAACAGATCGACTCCATTAGTATGTATAACCTCGACGTAAAGAGCGTCACTGCTTCTTAAGCGCAGAGAGTTTGAACCCCATTGGTTGCCAGAGGGATCCAGACCTAGTTTTTAAATACAATTATTCATTAAACAATATTAAGCAAAAGATTATAGTATTAAATTTGTAGTAAGATTTAATTAAATAATTATTTAACACACCTGTAATTCTAGCTACTTTTCCATCGAGAGATCTCCCAGCGTAGCCGACGACGTGAGCTCCTAGGTTAAAGCCGACCAAGTGTAGCTTGTCGAGTGACACAACACTCTCATTCACCAACTGTGTGATCAAATTGGCTACGTAACTGCCAACACTTGGCACCGCATTGACTGCGTTACTGTAACTGAGCGAGGCATACACCGACCAGTCCACGACAATGACATCAATGTCTTCAGAGGCGAGGAACGCTGAAAAAATTATAAAAATGTAAAAATTTGCACACAGAACAGAACGACAGAACTCAACGCCGTGTTTCTTCTCATTACCAGAGAAAATGTAATTCCTCACAATGGGAATTGAACCCACAACTGTCACTTTTACAGTTACACGTAGTGCTCCTGTACTATGATGGCCTCAATCATTCGATCATGATAATGAATATGAAATTAAAGAGTTTAGATATTAGCTTTTTAATATTAGATACACAATATTGATAGGTGCTGAATTAAATAATTAAATAAATTATGCATTTTGAACGCACCATCTTTAACTGTTGGATTCAAAGAAGAAATGGCAGATCCCTCGTGTCCGTGAACGATGATCGTAGTGTTTCTGGTTGCGAGAAGGTTCGCCGCGGCTGAGGTTATATTCGAAAGGTCCAATTCAATTGGACTTCTTGTGTTATTCCTGTAATTAAGCATGGATTCTAAAATATATTTATAACTTAAATACATTTTTACCCTTCTCCTAGGATACACGATATTGCTAACTATACTCTGTATCCCAGGGCAGGCAGAGGAAAACTGGCAGCCTTGTGTTAACACTCTGTTTTCCAGTTAAAATATTTTTTTTCTAGACATTGTGTGTTGAGTGGCGGATCTCAACGCCGCACTTTGCCGCTCGTTACCAGAGTGAGTAAATTAAAATATTAAATACATTACTCACATTATTTGTAATTGGTAACCTATGTAAGCTACGTCATAATATTATCGGTATCAAGATCTAGATAAACAAAAATAGAGCAAGTACAAAGGATATTTATATTAGGTAAGACTTTTAATGTTATATCTAATTATTTAATTATATTAATTAATTTTAACTTGTAGCACTTTGTACTACAACAAAACAGGCTTAAAAACAAAAAGGGTTTAGTATTGTAGATATTTTAAGCAGCATTTAAGTTCTTTTTTAATCACTAAATTATTTTTTCTTGTACAGGAATAGATATTTAAGTGACTATTAACATTTAAACATAAAACTTACACAGTATATAAAAAATATTTGTTAAAGCTGCCTTGTCTCGCTAATGCTGCAGCTTCATTGCCAGCTGTAAAGTAAATATTAAATGAGGCGTATATTTAAAGTAAATTGTATTTATAAAAGTGCACTAAAATTCTAAATGAAGCCTTTTGCTCACATTCTTGTGGAAATTTTACAAATTTATCATATGGCAATGCTTAAGTTCTATTGTTAAAACATTTGCCAGGGAAGACCTGGAGTTAAGACACTTCATTCTCCGCTTTCCACCGAATTTAAATGTATTCGGTGCGAATTTAATCACGAACTCAACGTTGTTTTTCTTTGCACAATCCTCGGCTTTCTCAGTGCAAATCCAACTCATTCAATCCAACAAATTTGGCGAATTTTGAAACTTATGTCATTATAAAATTATAATTGAAGTTGGTTAAAATATTAATTTGGTTTCTTTTAGAAATGGAGCTATAGTACAATTTTTTATCAGCCTCACGCTGTATCCCGCATTTTGCAGAGTGGCAGAGGGAATCTTAATTAAGACACTCCGTTCCCCACTTTCCGCCGAATTTTCGAGGCATTATTTGCTTAGTGGCGGAACTCAAAGTATTTGATACCAGGGTGAAGAAATGAAAATATTAATAAATAATAATTCATTCCCCCGAGTGGGGATGGAATCCAGAAATTAAAAAAAAATTGCGGTTATGTCAAACATTTTTTTCAATTTTATGCTTTGTTTCGTATATAACGGGGTAGGCATAGAGAACGCAGTGAGTCATCTCTTTGTCCATGCCCCACGTAGTAAAAATAGTGATTAATAAATCTTAGAACCTTACCAATAACCGCTGCCGCAATTACAAATAATAATTTATACATTTCAGCCAATAGTCCACTTCTAACTGTGAAATAAATCTGTTGGCTAATTTAAAAATGTCTATTTATGTAGTCACCTAATATCTGTAGATCTAATAGATAAAATAGATTATATGAATGCGACATAAAGGCAATCAATGTGCCGATTGATTTTATACGATTACTTTAATTTGGAGATTGATAAGATAAACTCTTGATGAAATTTCGAAAGATATACCTAAATATAAACATTTTTTAAATATTTTAGTTTTTTGTTTCTTAACTTAATTTTATACTTTTATAATATATATACCTAGCAAAGTCTAGTGTTAAGACACTCTGTTCTTAGCTTTCCACCGATTTTTTATATACTGTGTGTTGAGTGGAGGAACTTTTCGCCGCGATTTGTCCTAGTAAAGCGGGGAATGAACATGATTCAAATATCATTTTTCCAAGTCGGAAAAATGATAATATTTGAATGCGCTTTTACGGCCTCAGGACTTGTTTATTTGTTTTTTTATAATATTTTGCATAAGGATAATAGAAAAAAAATTGAAGGAAAATGATAGTACGTACAATTGAATTAATAACAAATCTTGCATCTTTGAGTTATACTGCTGTTGTCTATAAAAAATTTATATAAACCATTTGAACATAAAGTTCACACTTTTTATTATTGTATATTAAACATTTGCTGTTAGAGCATTTGTAAGGTGTAAATGAAAAGTAAGCACTTAAGTAGTATAATGGTGAAACTTCCTGAAGAGTACTGTGGCTTGAATAACGCTTCAAATGTTAGCTTTAAAAGGAAACGATATTATTTTTACTTTGACTTTTAATTCTTCCATTAAATTTAGTATTATTAAAAAACTTCTTAAGTAATAAGTCTTAAGTTAAATAAAGAAGATACTAAAACTTGTTTAGTTAAACATAATTAAATTCACTTATTAGCATTTCATCACGTTTTGTTTTTATTTTTTGTTTGGAATCGGACATTTTTATTGTACCTATATCAGGTAGGCAGAGAAAACTTAGTGTTGGAATACCCTCTTATTTACTTTCCACCTGAATTAAAGATATTGAGTAGTTGAGTAGTTCTCCCACTCAACAAGCAATGCTGAACGCTGAAATTCATGTATCAAATAGATTATGCTTTATTACGTACTTATATACTGTACATGGTTTAATAGTAGTGCAGTATTAAACAAGGCTCATTCGTTTTTTATAAAAATGACACAAAAAAAACGGTTATTTTGCTTACTATAATTCGTATATTTATTTCTTTGTCGTTAAAATGTTGAAAAAAAAATTCAATATCAGTTATAACACAAATAAGTGAAAACCTTTTTTCGGCATTTAATAAAAATTATAAAGTTTATTGGCCTTTAAGAAAATATTATCTTTACTTCAAACAGTATCTTATTACCAGATTAATTATACTCTTATCGTTTAAATGAAAACGTAAATAAATCACACTATTTACTAATGTAATCGATAAATTTTCCATTTTCCTGCTTTATCATAGAAAATAACCTCGTTGACCTCAGATTGATAATAAACGATTGTTACACTCTGTATATAATACGTTGAATCCTGTAATATACAAGTATAGTCTCACTTTCTCTATTAAATTTCTTTCTCTCTTAACCCTATTAAGATAATATTAACTGCTTTTCACCCAATTTTCTATTCTTAGTGGAAATCGAACTCACTGTCGTTTGCAGTTGGACGCTGTGCCACACACAGTGTCTTAACACTAGATTCTCAGGTTCCCTATACTTACTATGCTATATAAATAATAGAAAGATAAGAGAATGTCCACTACACAGAGTAACTTTAACAAAGACACCATTTCTATTTTAGCTTCACGCTGTAACGTAATGGGGTAGCCAGAGAACGGAGTGCCAACTACGGTCTCTCGATCTCGATTTTTTACCTCGTCCACTGTCCTCACAGTCATGTCTTCATATAAGCTCTCATTACCATCAATGCAGGGTTTTGTTTTCCAAGGTCGACCAAGGTTTCCATTCATTATTCTTTTATGACCTTGCAAATACCTGCTATGCTGTGTATTTCTTCAAACGGATTCCGGGTAAGAGGATGAAATCACCACCGTTACTACCATTTTTATACACACAAATAATATTTATTGTAAATATTTGCTTTTTATATGCTATTCGTTATGGTGTTTCAATCAGTCCATTCTGTGCTCTATATTTTATTCTGAAATAATGAGCTATTAAAGAAAAAAACTATTTGAATTCAGACTATTCAGTCTAGTTTTTCATTTTAACATTATATTTATTATTCTTTATTTAACACAAGAGAAAATATTAAAAAGTTGCTTTGTTTTCTATTTATTAATCACTTAGAGACATTGTTTTAGAGTACTGTGCATAAAACAGGAAATTTCTGGAGAGGAATCGAACCCACAGCCGTAACTGTCGAGTGTATCTATTTATTAGAAAATATTACATCATATTTGAACATGCTTTGATCTAGTAATTGAATCTGAACTCGGCTCACTTGCAAAGGTCACCTTGTAATTATATTATACACCCACCATATATCAGTGTTACATGCGTCAGGAATATTTTTTAATAATAGTAAAAATGGTTTTAGTCTTTTTAAATATCAATCATATTTTTTAATTTTATTTTTATATTATTTTTATTTTAAGAATAAAATTTAAAAATATGATTATAATTACATATGATCCATTTCATAATATCTATTAACTAAATATTAAAAATGTATTAAGTAAATAGAAAAAAATATATATTTCATACAAACAATAGAATAAATTGTGTATAACTGTGATTTGTGTCAACTTATACCTAAATGGTGGTGACCTTTTGTTATCTTTTATCAATTGACTTGAAGATGTTTACTCAGTAAATAGATATTATTAAAATATTAACGAGAGCAATACTGATGAGATGTTTGTTTTCGCAACTCTAGATATCTATTATAGAAATAAAGATTAAATATTCTATATATGATCTTCAGGAACTAGTTCCACGTGGACACAAATGGATGACTATTATATACATGACTGGTTGTGGGTTCGATTCCCACTCGAGAAAATGAAATAATTATTTAAATTTATATTGATGAATAAAATATTTTATAAGTACGTCGCTAGGTAGTCTATAGCGAAGTTTAAATTATCGCGCCTTGAAGGATTAATTATTAATTATTGGGTTTTAATACCTTAAAAGAAGAAAACGGAAGCTTTATACTATGTATAAGGATTCCATTCTTCTAAGGGTTATATGACTATTTTGATGTCCGTTTGTATGTCTGTCCTGGCCATTTATCTCAATATTGCGTTGAGATATTAAAATGAAATTAATATCGTATATTCACTTCCAAGTCAAAGCAATCAAAGATACAAGCGATTATGAATCTATTATTGTTACTTTTTGAATAAGCCGCTATATCAAAATCAATATGGTACCTTCAATTATAATTATTTGGTAAGAAGTAAGAACTAGCAATACAACCAAAAAAATACGAATCATATTTGTAGTTAATTTCGTATGGAACCTTTGGTGGGTGAGTCTGACTCAAACTCGGCCAATTTTCTGAAATGTAAGTGACATTTCTCAACCACACTAGCTACAGTGTTGAAATTTAAAAGTCTTGATCCTGAACTTTTGTGACAATTGCATATTCCCAAAAAGTCTTTGAAATCCTACAGCAGTGAAATATTATACGTTACATACAATTTTCGTGTAATAGAGTCACGGCGCGTGACAAGTTTAATAAAAATGGAACTGAGTCGTTTGTCTCTCTGCATTCATTCCATTAGAGCATACATCATGTTAACATACTCCTCCCTAACATGATGTAAACGGACCATAAAAAAAATGGAATTAACTTTAATATTATAGACGATATAGATTACTTTTAATAGTGCACAATATGAGCTAGCTCAGTAGGTCAGTGTTCGTGGAGTGACGCATAGAACAAGAAATTTGGCAATATACCCATATAACTCGTCCAAGTCTTGTAACTTATGAGGGCCACTCACTTAGTGACCCAAAATTACTTGGCACTGGATATGAGTAGACGCTCAGTGTCTAAGACTACCTTGTATGAATATTATAATTAAAAATCAATGTAAAAGATGAACTACGATTATCGATTTTCAATAAAGAAATATTGAGGCCGTCTTGGCGCAGGAGTACAAGGGTAAGAGTGTAACGCGACGGTTGAGGGTTCGATCCTCACTCAGTGGAATGATGACTATTTATCAATATTTTCATTTCTTCGGTATGACAATATGTCAAAACACTCCGTTTCCATTGAACAATCCCGTCCCCACTTTCTGGCGAATTCTCAAGTCATCGCGTGTTGAGTAGTGAAACTCAACTTTTCCTTACCGCGCTTTGCCTAGTTACCAGAACGAAGAAATTAAAATATTAAATATTTTATTCCCCCGAGTCCGAATTGAACTCATGATCGTCGTCGTTACTATTGTACCTCAAAAGCCTCTTATAACATTTTATGACCAGTTTATATACTGTAGTCCGTAAGGAAGATAAATATAATAAAGTCTAAAGCGAGATTTAAAAAAAAAACGATTGTTGGTATTTATTACTTATTTTCTAAAACCCGGCAGGTTTATATATAAAGGATCAACTTTAATCAACTACTCAAAAAGCAAAAACTTTCATATAAACGAAACTGGAGCGTAAATATTAAAAATTATGAACGCTGAAAACACAAAGCTTTTTCGGCTTTGTAGATATCTACATCTATGTTTACAATATAAATATTAACTTTAAAAAGAATCAACAGATTTTTCATATTATGAAAGTTAAATATAGCATATAGTAGAGACTTTTAGACACGTACTTAAATTAAAGTTGTTTAATTAGCTCTTACAGAAGGTCAGTGTTGTGCGCATGCGTGCCATAGGTTGAGTATCACAGTCACAGCGACGGTAGTTCCAGCACCGCATTCACAGTCGAGTGCCGCACGGGAAGCGGGACCCCCAAAAGTTTCTTAAAGAGGAACTCGCGATTGTTGAACGTTTGGTGTTCATGAAGAGTGTGTGACGTGGAAAATGAGGTGGGCAGCTATAGTCTTCTTGCTTCAATTATTTACTTCGGGTAAGTTTGTTTTATAATTTTTGATTTTTGAAACTTTTTAACTTAACTAAACATAAGAACGATAAATAATAAGTATAATTAGTTATTGATCACTAATTTATTAATTATTCTATACTATATTTATGTTAATGTTGTATATATAGTAGAGGAATAAACATATAATATATAGATGACATGCATATTACATATATGTACTCTATCACTGTAATGTGCAATTTTCTATTGCCATTATTTACCATTTAAACTTAGACAATAATTATAGGCATATATTTTGTTTAATAATTGCATCTCAAATTTTCTATATTAAAATACCTTCGAAAGTCACATTTTCTATTTCTGTTAACAAATTTCAACGTGCAACAGGCACATGTAAATTTTTACATGTTTTACAATATATTATAAATATTAATAATATAGAAACGACAAATTTAACAGTAAGTTTAATTGTTAGGTCAGTCGGCATGTCAATTATAGTTCATTCAACTAATGAGGTTACGCACCAATAAAATATCTCGTGAATGACGCGGCCGCTTTTAACATTACAAATTACTATAGGGCAAGAGGAAATTGCCTGCATATTAAATAGCGCATGTTTGCTATTTACTATAATTTTTATTAGATTTTTTCTAATTTACATGTAAAAAATGTTTGTGGATTTCTTCTAGTTCTAATGAATTTATAAGATACTAGCGGCCCGCCCGCGGCTTCGCCTGCATGAACTACGTTATTATTAATTTCTGTCTCCATGAGTACCTACGTCCTATAAGTGACGTCCATGCAAAATTTGAGACTTCTAGCATTTGTAGTAACGAAGTTTCATACAAACTTTCGACCCCAAAAACAACCCTTTAGAAGTCGAATATTGCAAATTCCCGTCTTATCGAGCACCTACGTCCTATAAGTAACTCCTGTGCAAAATTTGAGATTCCTAGCACTTGTAGTTTCTGAGATTTCGTGATGAGTGAGTGACCTTTCGATTTTATATATATAAGAAGACTAGCGGACGCGCGCAGCTTCGCTTGCGTAATTAGGGGTGAATTCTAATAAACCACGAAACATGTGTTCAATGAAATATTTTTAAGAGTCTAAATTTCAAATTTTATAAAAATCGGTGGCGATTTAAAGATTTTTCCATACAAACTTTCAACCCCTTATTTGCACCCTTAGGGGATGAATTCTAGAAAATCATGAACCACATGTTCAATTAAATATTTTTAAGAGTCTACATTTAAAATTTTATAATAATCGGTGGCGTTTTAAAGATTTTTCCATACAAATTTCAACCCCTTATTTGCACCCTTAGGGGAAGAATTCTAGAAAACCATGAAACATGTGTTCAATTAAATACTTTTAGGAGTCTGAATTTCAAATTTTATAAAAATTGGCGCCGATTTAACAAAAAACCTATACCAACTTTCAACCCCTTATTTGCACCCTTAGGGGGAGAATTCTAAAAAACCACGAAACACGTATTCAACTAAATACTTTTAAAAATCTAAATTTCAAAATTTATAAAAATCGGTGCCGATTTAAATTTTTTTCCATACAAACTTTCAACCCCTATTTCACCCCTTTAGGGTTAAAATTTTTCAAAATCCCTTCTTAGTGGATGTCCAGATTACGACAGTAAACATCTGTCCAAATTTGACGTTTCTACCATCAGCGGTTACGGCTGTGCGCGCGTCTTACCTCAGTCAGTGAGGACAAGTCCTTTTATATATATAGATAAGAATATTAATAAAGTTTTCTATACTAACGCTATTAGAACTACGCTTCAAACTGCTGATGTTAAAAGTTATGAACTGTAAAATTTACTTGGCTGAAAATAAAAATATTTTATCAGATAAAATGTTTTAAAAATTTTAATAAAAAATATGATATTTACACAGTTCACTGCGCTTGGTACTTGTCAAACATTTTATAAGGGTAAATCTCATCTCATACGCCCAGTAATTTAATTGATGGCTTCTTCTGAATATCAGTTGTTTAAAAAGTTATTTTCATTTTATTTAATGCAGATCTGGAGATGATTAAATTTAACTTAAATATAATTACTCATAGAAGCCATCCTGGCGAAGTGGAAAAGCATTTCACTGTGAACACGATGGTCGTGTGGTCGATTCCCATTGTTTTCATTGCCTACCCTACTATACGAAAGAAGGAGTGTTTCACTCTGTATCCCGCACACAGCACGGTAGGCAGAGGGAACCTAGTGTTAAGACACTCTGTTCCCCACTTTCCGCCGAATTCGGAGGCATTGCGTGTTGAGTGGCAGAACTCAACGCCGCTCTTTGCCTCGAAACCAGAGCGAAGAAATGGAAATATAAATTTTAAATAAATATTTAACTTCCTCGAGTGGGGATCGAACCAATACCAGTCGGTTTACAGTGGCACTTTGTGCACTCATTATTCATTCATTAATGAGAAAACATTATTTATAGTTTATTATATCTAAAAAGAATTTTAAATCCCACGGTGTTGAACTCTTTGACGTACACTTTCAGTTATATAACTAGAAGTAAGAAGAATATCCAATTTACTAATGACTCTTTAACACACCATAATTTTCCAATAATAAAAATATATATCTTGTTAATTATATATTAATAACAGAGAGGTAGTAAAGTAGTTAATTTTCCTACATCTGAAATATTATAAAATTCATAAAACGGATTATGAGTTAGCGCTCTGAAAATTAAAATAAAATTTCTTGGAGTATTTATTGTGGTAAGTTAATTATAGGTTATACGTTCTGTTATATAAAAAAAAAGTATAAAACTAAAATTATTAGTTACCTAAGAGAAATTGATGTGGAATGAGAGAATGAGTGACATATCACTCTTTAATATATTTAAATATTATAATTAGTTAAGACATTTTTATCTATGATGACTTTTAAAAATGCGAATTTTAAATAATTGCGGGTAAAGTATGGATTTTGAGTGCAAAATCGATATATAATGGTGTAATAAAGGCACATATACATACATATATGTAGACTTGTCTTTGAGGAACAGCATACAAGTATAATACTAGTGGTTATAGTTAACCACGTCATGTCATGTATAGGGAAACTCGTATATCATAAGTAATAGTTTACCGTCAGTCGTAAACCGGGAGTGGCGGCCGAGCCCTGGAAGGACGCTGACCTGTTTCAGATGAACTTCTATATGAGAAATGTTTTCTTGTACGTTTTATTACTCTGGTTACTTTCTATATACACATATATAATATTTATTAAGTTTTAAAAATTATAAAATATATTAATACTGTTGAGCTTAAAGCAGTGCCTGGGACTGGCGACTTCAGGAGTAGGCTTTAGGGGGTCCCCCTATCCGTTGCAAGAACCTCAAAAGAAATATCTACCGTTTATATATCCTTTGCTTACAAACATAGCTGCCTCTCAAAGAATAATGTTGCCATAGCATTCTTGCTATATATAGCACTAGCGACCCTCTTGCGGCTTCGCCCGCTTTTACTACTGGATTATT
>JAEBDU010000105.1:250018-303830 GCA_016802625.1 Heliconius numata | reverse complement strand
TTCGGCAAGAACGGATCCTCTTTAAGTGTGAAAATATAAAAGTTGTAAACTAGGGTTGTTAACTGGATTATAAAAAACATTCTTTTTATACCTTTAGCTAAGATGAAAATTTATCTTTTACGTAAACTATGTGAAATCATTAAGAGAGAAACAACAATTATTTTTTAATTAGAAATTGAAGAAAGGGATTACCAAGAAAATGGTTAGACATTTGTTTGAAAAAATATTATGACCATAAACACATAAAGCCGGTAAAAGATTGTTATTTGTGTAGCTCTCCTTCGGTACACGCATAGAAAACGCATAAAGTACCTCGTTCAACAGGAACGTATGAAAGAGGCAAAAGGACCAGACGGCAGAAAGCCTGCAATTGCCTGCCCTTTCACATTCAAAGGTACGAGTATACTTCTCCTCTGGTCGACAAAACGGTCTGTACATTGTGATTTGCGTAAGCCGTAAAGCGTTGATGCATTGTGGAAAATGAATTTTATTTTATTTTTTACATTTCCTTATCTTTTTCTCTTTTCCGCTGGTCAGACCAGTGACGCATGAGAGATTGAGCGGAGTATTCAACTTCATTGCGTTAGTAAACAATATTATATAAAACCTATATTTATTTTTTCGTTATTCTTGCAACTAGAATCCGGGGCCGGGAAATGTTGGGTAACTAAATTTTTATTAAAAATATTATGAAAAAAGATAATAAAAAATAACAACCACATACGTAGAGCTTTTTACGAGCAAATAGAGTACATTCTAAAATTCATTCCACTCTGTCACAGAAAGGCTCCATAAAACAAAAATAAAAAAAACATACCCCAAATAAAGAATAATAAACTAAATGATGACATATGACGTCATTACGATCATAAGGTAAGGTCTAACAAAAAATGTAACAGCACATTTAGGCCGATGCTACCTATAAAGGTATATTACTAAAAGAAATCGCCTGATGTAAAAAAGTGATAGCCATTTTATGACTTTCTTCAAGAATACTTGGAAAACGACTCTGAGAGCGGCAGTTAAATTCCCAGAAGTTAGTCTTAAAAGGCAAGCAGTAACGTGGTGATATTCCAGATAGGTCAGATTCATATGTGAAAAAGCTCCTGTAATAGTTTTATCTAAATTGGATATTCAAATGTGGAAAATATGTAACTTTTAGAATAGGTTAATACTACGAGACGCGATTTTAAGCGGGAAATTCTATTAAATATTTAATTCCGCAATGCCTCGGAAATTAGGTGGTAAGTGAGAAACGGAAGTGTCTTAGCACTAGGGCCTCTCTGCTTATCCTGTGTGAGACACTGCATGAAGATAAAAGAATATTTGAGGCAGCCAAAGCATAAATATTTCGGTACATAATTAATTATATATTACATAATTATTACACAAAATCTATTCGTTTATTAACAGTTTGTACAGTTCAAATCAGATGAAGTAAAAAGAGAATTTAGTTTATTTTACTGCGCGGCCTTGCTAAAACTGCATGAAATTGAAATTGCTGAAGTACCCTCCACAACAGTACCTACGTCGCAATAAAGCATGAACAACAAAAATATCACTCACGAATCACGATAAAGCGAAAAATGAAATGTTTCATACCGTAAACATATTTACGGTATGTAACATTTTAGACGTTTGCTTATTTGAAATGTGAAGTTGTCGTAAAGTAAATTACTAATAGAAAATATGGTTGCCAAAGAGGCTTTAGATTTTTTTTATTTAGTTTCGTCCAAAATGACATACTTGTTATAAGTATGTCATTTTGGACCGTATATAATAATTCCGTAAACGTAATGGGGAACGGAGTGACTTAACACTAGAACCGACATACGACGTGAAGATGTATTGGCATATACCTGTTTATTTTACTCTGAACATTGGTCTACACCATTACGGCACAAGAGGACGTGCACTCAATAGAGTTCCGAGGGTTGATGTGAATTTAAAGAAATCTCCTAGGTAATTAATCAGCATGCCTACAGGGGTCTATTCATGGCCCTTATCACTTTTTAATATATATAAATGATTTACATATCTAGATTGAAAGATCCATGAGATAGTATAGATCGCTGATGATACATCTTGATTTTAATGATGCTGATGTCGTATGTACCGATAAGTTCCACTAATCAACACGCAATGTGGGGGAAACCACGTGTCCTAACACCAGGTTTCTTTTCACTAACTTACTATGAGCGGAATACAGCACGAAGCAAAAAAATATTACCATGTTTTATTTACTTTAAATTAACCAATGAGGTAAGTGGTTTATTATTATTTTATTAAGAAAAGTTTTCCTTTAAGGTTCTCGAACAAATTCATCACTGAAACAACAAATTAAAGTTGAGTTAGACTACAAAGCTAACACTGGAATTCTAATCTTCAATCTCGACTTTATTGCGAATCAGGGTACCCGTTAACGCTGGAGAATTTCTAATTCTGATGGCATCCTGGCAATTTAAGTGACTATATATAAGGTAAATGAAAATATGTATGTAAGAGGTACCGATTTAATAGAATTTTTAACGGTTCCCTGATGGAAAACCCTCTATGATGAGGGAAATTTCAGTTTCAGTTAGAGTAAACTTTGCGTAATAGACCCCAAGACTTTAATGGAATAAGTAATTACTATGAAACACTATCGTATACAGACGTTAGACAATTTGCATTATAAACGCTCATCCGCATTAAATCTAATAAGCGAGAGTTGGGTGAGTGTTATAGTTTGAATGCATGCATGCATGAGTGACTATCGCGACGCGAAACGCGACTGATTGTGGGTTCGATTCCCGCTCGAAGAAATGAAATAATTCATATTTTCATTTCTTCGCTATGGTGTCAATTATGGACTTCCGCCATTCAAAAAGCAATGCCTCCAAAATTCGGCGCAAAGTGGAGAACGGAGTGTCTAAGCACTAGGCTTCTCCCTCTGCCTACCATGCTACACGTGGGATACAGCGTGAATCTGGAAAAAAATCTATTAAATATTAAATAAAGCGAAAATTTCGTTTAACTTATATATTTTAAAGACAATACTGAGTTTGAGGTAAGGTGTAGAAATTCGCATAGAGGACTGTGTGCACAAAAGGTGGAAATAAAAGAAATCTTTTACCATAAGCCGCTTTTCATATGTTACAAGGGAATCACGCAAAACATGCTAAGAAGTACATTTGAATGCGAAGCGTTCAAGAAATAGCTTTTTAAGTACTTACTCGTTCATGCAATAATACTTAACAGAATTTTAATATTAGAAGAAGAGAAAAGAAGTACCTACATACGTAAAATTTACAATTTATAACAATTTAAAATGTTATATGTATACTGAAAATGGGATCCGCCTAATAAAGCAAATAAAGAAATTATTAAATGAATGTTTTAATAATAATAAATGTAATAGTTGTATATTTTTGTTTTATTATTAATATTCCTCCAGTTCAACGCAACAGCTCGGGTCTCTTGGCAATTTGGCAGTATTGGTGAGGCACTCGTTTACGATCTTCGACGCCATTCGATTTATAGCTCCCAATATACTCGAGCTAAGTTTATGTGCTAAGAACACATCAAACATAGTGTAAAATAAAAGAAATCCATTAAATTATCAATAATAATTTATTAAGTAACAAAATTGGGATTATTGGGGTAGGCAGAGGGTTAGGAAACTAGGTTAGTTTTAAGACACTCGATTTACAAATTTTCCACCAAATTCTAGCATTGTGTGTTAAGTGGCGGAACTTAACGCCGCGCTTTCCCTAGACGCCAGAGCGTCGTGCCATTGCGCTATAAGAATAATACATTGCAATATGTTACGCACTTTCGTTAATTTATTTTACAGTACGATAATATTTAGAAATGGAAACGTATAATAATAAATGCTTAAATTCCTTTAGAATCTTGAACAAAATATTGT
Source organism: Heliconius numata (assembly GCA_016802625.1). Lineage (NCBI taxonomy): Eukaryota > Metazoa > Arthropoda > Insecta > Lepidoptera > Nymphalidae > Heliconius > Heliconius numata. Next base: position 299,920 of record JAEBDU010000105.1, on the reverse strand, counting down.
CAAGAACAACACGAAATGTAAGAGATTTCGTTATTCGGAATTCTAAGCCTTAGATTATATATTTAATCTATTAAAATCGCACAATCTTAGAAACGTCTATTGAGCACGAATATGGAATTAGTTGGAGTCGGTACTGCCTTATCGAGATTTTGTTAAACACCTCGCTTGTTTAGAGACATTTCGTATTCATTTAGTGTGTACTCGTATGTTAATTATAATTATTATTGTTGACAATGAACAGACACAGGTTTGATATTATATATACGAGTAAATTATGTAATAGAAATCTGGTGATATTTAAATAATTATTAAATTTATTTTTTTTAGCTTAACGCTATATTCTTCTGGCTTCTCTAAGTAAACGAGAGAGAAGGTAGCGCCAAACAACTCTTTCTCTCTTTTTACAGGGCCTTCGGAGGGTCTCCATACTTTCTACGTTATCTTCCTCCAGTATCAACAGTAGTGTATTTTCGAAGCTTAATCTAGGTCTCCCTCTCTCTCACTAGATTGTTAAATTTGGCTTTACAAATCTATTTTACTACTCTTTCGTCACTCATCAACGTGCTAAAGCTCCTTCTATCTTACGACAAAGATATACAAATAATATATGTGCATATTTTTATTTATCCTATCCTATATTTTATAAAACAAAGTCGCTTTTCGTTTCTGTTTGAACTTTCTAACTCTTCTTCTTCTAAATCACCCAACGGATTTTGATGCGGTTTTCACCATTAGGTCGAGTATTTCTCAGGGAAGGTTTATATATAGTTTATTATTTGTACATTCTTATGTAAATTAACATAAATACGATAAATGTGTATAAAGTCCTACCCGTTGAGACACTTTTAAGAATAACGTGTAGTGATCATATTTCTGTCTAAAAATTGTAATTTCAATATATTTTTTATTGTGAGGGATATTTTCCATAATAATAATCCTTATCTTTTAAAATACTTTATACTATTTACTAATATTTACTAATACTTTATCTACTTTATATTCTACCTTTAACGAAGATAAAATTAGTTTTTCACACTATTTCGAAATTGCGAATAGTTTTAGATAAAAACGCATTTAATTGTTGACACATCACGCCGTTGACACATCAGCTGTATGTTACTCAAGTTTCACTTATCCCTTACTCTCAGCTTATAAATAAGTATATTAGTTACATTGGCCATTTAATGTAGACCAAAACTGTCTTTTACTGTTTTTCATTTTAATAAGTACTTTAGAAGTTGTTACAATATCAAAAAATCATTGCTGCGAAACGGCTTATACGAGCGCGCCCGCCTGCCTTACACGCATCGGAGGTTCAGTGGTAGAATGCTCGCCTGCCACGCAGGCGGCCCGGGTTCGATTCTCGGCCGATGCATTCTATTTAATTTTCCTCACAGGCAGCCACGTAGTGCTTGCTTTTCATCAGAGACAGAATACCCTCTTCAGCATTAACCACAAGCTCGAAAAAATAAAACCCGCCTGCCTCTATAGCAACGAAGATTTAGATGCGTTTGCACGTATTGGATAATTGGAGTTGAATGTATTATTTCAGCGCGATATATTTGGTTTCATATTTTTTGTAGTAGTTATTAGTAGGTAGGTTTTTGTTTATAATTTCTTCCGTTTAAAAATAGTCATTTAAATATATTTTAATAAGTACTTGAAAAGATTAGTAGCACAGATTTAAAATTACGGTACCTACTAAAAATTCTTGCTGTGTAAAACAATTGGAAAATCCTTATTGAAACTACGAAAATGCGGGTTGCATTAGGATTTAATTAATTTTCATATTATCTTAAGTGCTTTGCAAACATACATTATGTGAATAATCCAGTAGTTAAAGCGGGCGAAGCCGCAAGAGGGTCGCTAGTTTTATTATATTCCAGTACCAAAGCTATGAATGCTATATAGAAGCGATATGTAGCAATTCAATAAAAATGAAAAATTAGCTCTATAACTTGTTATAATAGCTCTAACTCTGTATTGGTGTTGCCATTTTTTGAAAAGTTTAAATATTCCATGCATTCCAAAGCTATATATATATATTATTTTGGTTTAGAATGATCCGTAAAATCGTATAGCATTTCTAAATATAAGCTATTGGGTTGACTGGAGTCCGTTTATGGGACAGTTTCGACAGTTTAAACAAATTGCCACATTGCTTGCTATTGCTTTGACAGAAATAAATGGCATAAGTTTAAAATAAATATCCATACCTATATTATAAATTCGAAAGTAACTCTGTCTGTCTGTCTTTTACGCAACCAGGGCCAAACCGCTAATTTAATTGTGATAAAATATTCATATAGAGATACTTGAGGGTCTCGGGATGTACATAGGATACTTTTTTACTCATATTTGTAATATTATCGATATATACCAATCCAATCCAATTATGAATCCAATTATTCCGCCATGTTAATAACAACCGTCGCTATGCGACCGTTGCTAAGCAACGTTTTGCAAAGTTTGTTGTTAGAAAACGTTACCCAAAATGAGCTTGCTTAACGCATCACTCTATTGACAACTGAAAATAATTTCATAAGTATACTTAATAAATATTCATATAGTTCAAGCAGGCGTAGCCGCGTTCGGGTCCACTACTATGTATATATATGTAGGTTGTACAAATAATATGAATGTATTTTAAACTATGTGACTATATTTACGTTAGACTTTGAATAAAAAATATCATACGAGTATATGTTACAAGTAACTTTTTTTAGCGTCACGCTGCCTAGTGTGGAAGCCGGAGAGAACGGAGCTCTAAATGCAACAACAATAAAAATAAATACAACAATAAAAACAAGTATCGCAATTACTATTATATTAATTAATTCAATCGACCATAAGAATATCTATCCACTAATTGCATATTTATTTAGTTTTCTTTAGGAAAAGAATTTACGATAACAAGATGAAAATGACTACGAAGATCCTTGGTTCATAAAAAAGAAAATTTCTTTAAGCATACAGATATTCTAATATATATAGAAATATAATTTTCTTTAATAGCTAACACAAGAAAATAAATTTGGGAAACTTCAAATAAATAACATGGTAAATATTTTTATATTTTTTTAAGTCGATGGCAATATCCCCAAGTTAACAACATATTTACGACAAAATTTTACATTTACAAACGAAAATGTTCTCTTTCTTTACTTGATGCTATTTATTATACAGAAAAGAATAAATTCACCGGACGCCCGTATTACCGTCCCTAGCCCGCAACCATTAGACATCAAAAATTACTTTTTGAAATCTGTTTACTTCATCCACTTCAAAACAAATTCTATTTCGGACGACGGAATCACTCGTCTCTTATCAAAGTTTCTCCCCTCAGATCTCAATTTAAAAAATCGCTTTCTTACAAAGCTATTATATTTAAAGTCGAATTTGCGTAAACGACCGCAAATGATAAAACTTTAGGCACTAAATCAGTTGGAGCTTACATAATTGTGTGGATATTAGATGTCTTGAGAAAGACACTTGAAAAAAAATATCATTATCGTAGCAATGAAATTAATGACATAAAAAATTTACAATAATTTTTTTTCAGCTTCACCTTGTATCCCTCATATAGCAGAGTAGACCGAGGTTTCCGCAGATTTTTCGAGGTATTGCCTGTTAATTGGCGGAACACAACGCCACAAGCTTTGCCTTGTTCATTCGAAGTGATGCTACATACATTTTATAATTTTTCAGCAAATTTTAAACAATATGCTATAAGCACAAATATGTTAGCATTCTATTATATATCAAACAAACGAAGGTAATATTCAAATAATTCAACCCTAATCGCAAGATCGTAAAGCATATAAAAACTTCCCAAGATTAATTGACCCATCAGCGGTCCTTACGGCAACAAAGCTGCAGAGCCAGACGACCAGACCTCAGCTAATGGTAATCGATGGCTTCGACACTTGCCATAAATATTCATTGGGGTCAGTCTTATTTGCTAAGACCTCCTAATACTCCTATTAACTTGCAATATCGATTAGATGACCTATTTAGGTATTTTTTTTAACTTCACGCTGTATCCCGCATTTAAAAGGGTAGGCAGAGGGAACCCAGTGTTATAACACGCCGTACCTCACCTTCAATAGAATTTTCCAGACATTTCCATATGAGTGGCGTATCTCAACGCTGCCTCGACCTCAACCAGGGCGAAGAAATGAAACAAACTATACTATATTTAATTATGGCGAATAATAAGCTCATTTAAATTTTATGGTTCACTCATTTTGTGTGAGCTTTCATATGAGCTTTGATATCGCGCGCACGTGACGAAGTTTTCAATTAGAAAGTTTTTATGATGTTGGCACCTAATGAAGTATCTGAATATAATTATTTTGAATGTATGTTAGGAACATACATTCAAAATAATTATATTCAATATATACCTACTACATATAGTAGGTATATATTAATGACATAATGATATAGAAGCCAGAGGCAGAGGCCAGTCGTGGCGTAGAGGCACAAAATGTGACTGCAAAATCGACTGGTTGTGGATTCAATCCCCACTCGAGGAAATGAAATATTTATTTAAATTTATATTTTCATTTTTTCGCTCTGATGTCGAATCAAAGTCACCAGAATTCAATGGAAAATGGAGAACAGAGTGTCTTAACACTTGGTTTCCTCTGCCTGGGATAGATCGTAGAAAAATAACGTTATTAAAACCCACATTAGGTATAGTAAAGTTTAATTTCCCCCTTTTTAAAAGACACATAATGCCAGCCGTACAACAAGTGACCGCTGCGTTTAGCTAATGACTCGGGCTGCCTGAATAATGTATGACCGTTCGGTGCACACGAGCACGAGCGTGGTGCGATTAAACAGAATGCTTCTACGCCATTGCTTTGCTTAAATATGATTTTTATTATATTTTAGAGCTATTTTATAGTGGTGGAAATGTGGATTTTTGTTTCTTTTACGCTGCAAAGAAAACACAGTATCAAAGATACTGGAGGAAAATCACGTTTAAGACCCTGAAGGGCATGTATGAAGAATTTGATGACAGTGGATGAGGCGAAAGAGATATGCAGAGAAGATGATATTTAAATATACGTTTATCAAAACTAACAGCAAAATTATAATAAATCAATTAAAGTATAATAAGTTACGTTATTAAGAAAATAAATTAAAAGAAAATATTACATATATACAATCATAATACCTTTATAAAGGTAAGAAAAATTAAACTGAAAATAGACTTGGAAATTATACTTGTGCTCCAGCTTCACGACCGGCCTCAAAATTACGTTGTGCATATACGAATATCTCCCTAAGCCATTAGGCTTGGGATGACTTTCGTAATATGGGAGTAGACCGTTTGATGCAGCACACCCAAGTGAGTCGAGGGAAATGTAGCTTTTGCGCGTCTAAATTTCCTAGTATATTCGACCAACCTTTAATTTGAAAATTGGTTAAAATGATTTCGTCGAGACACAAGGGCGTGACTGTAACGCGACGGTAGTGGGTTCGCTGCCCTCGGAGGAATGAATTATTATTTATTAATATTTTCATTTCTTCGCTCTGGGACCAAGCTAAAAAACGTTTACGTTGGATGAAAATATCATTTATCAAAACTTAGCAATTCAATTAATTCACATTTGTACAGTACGTAAGCCATAATTCAATTTAAGTTATAATAGTTTCAGTGTTTGGTACTGGCTAGCTTCCAGTTCGGCCAGACCTTTGAAAACCTAGGTTATACAAGGTACTCGTATATTACTTGTAAATTTTTGATAAAATATATGCTCGTATGTTTTGATTGCGTTAACTTAGAAACTTGATTTTTTTCTATTTTTTCTGTGCTTCAATAGGCAATATATTTAAATTTTTACTATTAATTTCAACTTGGTACCTTCACTCAATCTTGAAATAAATAATCTTGACAGACGGACAACGAAGTGATCCTGTAAGGTTACCGTTGGCGTCAATGAATCCTAAATACTTTCCATTACGATTTATCAGTATCCGCAAAATGCTATGAAAAATGAAATTGATGAAATAATACACAGCGTGTCCAAATAGGTATAGCACATTTTCGAAACTTTGCCTAACCTTGTGAAATTGGAAAAACAAAAAAAAAAGATTTTGTTTTTTCCTTTACACATTATCCTTGGCGGATGAAAAGGATAATGATCAGTTTTATTGTCATTCCGTTATATGATAATGACAACGGAAATGGCTGTAGAGACATGATGATATTGTCTTTGAAGCAGTATTTGTTGGAATTAACTTGAATTTTGTATTATGGGTGTAACTTTAGGATTTCAGTGATAAAAAGCAAGTCGTTTTGTTTTGGCTAACGGTAGAAGATAATTATAATACTAAAAAAACTTTTAACTACTGACAAATTAGTATAATTATGTATGATTTTTGGTTATTAGGTAACTATAAACTGTAAGCAGTAAAAGAAGGCAACGGAAGTGTCTTAAAGAAGAACGGAGTCTGTCAAAAAAGATCTTTTAGACAACTTTTAAAGTTTTAACCACACTTAGGAAAAAACCTGATTATATTTGTGTACATTTGTCTAACAAAAACCTACAACTTTCATAGAAATAAATGTAAATCGTCCCACGATGTGCCACAACTATATTATAAAAATAACAACCAACTAGAAAAGACTTAAAGATATTTACAAACGACATAAGCATTATCCCTGGCATTGTTTACAAAATACAATTTCATTTCAAGAGACAATATTCCCTGTAATAGACGTCGTTTAGCTAATGCAAAAGCAATCTAGACAAGTATGTATGTTAGTGTCCGATTGGCGATTATTGGAAAATCGGTCGTAGCTCGTAGCGGACGAGTTACGACGAACTGAACGTATTATACAGTGTTAGAAGAGAGAGAGAGAGAATAGAAATACCGAGTTAGAAATGAATTTGTAACTAATATTGAGTAAAATTTATGTTTTATTTTTTTTAAATTATAATAACTAGTGATGAGTCCGTGGTAGACGGTTGTGGGTTCGATTCCCACTCGGTGGAATGAAATATTTCATATCTTAATTTCCTTGCACTGGTAACGAGGCAAAGCGCGAAATTAAGTTCCACCACTTGACATTTAATGTCTCATGAATTTAGCGGAAAATGGAGTACGGCAATGTCTTGATAATGGTAAAAAAAGTTCTTATTTATATTGGCCATATAAATCTGATACTTTAACCTAATTGCAACTTGCATTTATGCATAAGTTAAATATATATGCATTGCTTCAACAAATACGTACGGGTGAATGTTAATGAATTTTCTCAGGACATTAAGTTTGAATTTTTAATTAAATTACGCAAATGAGGGATTTAAACTGAAAATCCTCAATTAACTGTTAATATCGAAAGATCAGATACTTCGGAGGCACTAATATTGTTAAATTTGTGGCTTATATTTGACAAATCTGTTATGGATTAAAAAAACATAGTTAAGGCAGTAAGGAGAATTTAATTCACATTATTTTAGTTTATTAATAATATTAAATCGTGGTGCAATGTGATGGGTCCGAAATAAATATTTAATACTTTCATTTCTTCCCTCTGGTATCGAGACTAACCCCAGCCTTGAACTCAACAGGAATTGCCAGGAATTCAGCGGAAAATGGAGAACTCTGCCTACTGTGCTGTGAGCGATATACCACGTGTAGTTAAAAAAATCAGCGTATAGCCGAAAATACTTAAATATATATTACATGCTCCCACATTACCTACCTTAGCTACATTCAAAGTAAGTTTACCTCTAAAAATCAAGCCAATGTTTTCAAATTCTTCAAGATTCCACATTCGTCGTTTAAAAGCGAGTGTATTGCATATGCAAGAACACTTTTAAACTGTTACATGCAAAATATAATTAATTGGGTGGCGATTTAAGCAACTGCTAGACCTTGACACAGATGTCAGGTTGGTTTCCACTTGGCTGCGCTGGTGCACTGGCCGCCTTCCAACTTCATATCGACCCGAGCACCAGATACTATCTCGTAATTAGACACCGGAATAAGCTAAATGAACTTTGCGTATGTTGTGCTATTATTAGTTTTTATTACATTTTTTTTTTCAGCTTCACGCTCTATCCCGCAAATAGCAAGGGGATCTAGTCAGAGGGAATCTAGTGTTAGAACACTCCGTCAAATTCTTGAGGCATTGCTTGGTGAGTAGCGAAACTCAACATTACGCTTTGCGAACACCAGAGCGAAGAAATGAAAATATTTAATATTTAATTTTCCCGAGTGGAAATCGAACACCACTACTATTTATATAGTAGTCTAGGTATATTATTATATAATATTACTAAATTTTAAATAAGGTCTTTAGTATAAAGTATACTTACATAGTTCGTAACTGCTTGCATAATTAACACTACATCACTTAGCAGACAAGAAGTAATCCTTTGTAACACAGACTAGGAGCGACGTTTCAAATGTTATTAAGTTATTATATAGTTCATGTAATAACATAACGAGGCCAGTCGTCGAGGAACAATCATAGGTTCTATTCCCACTCGAGGGGATAAAATATTTAGTAGTTTTATTACCTCGCTCTGCTTACGAGGCAAAGCGTTCAAAGTTCCAACACTCAACATGCAATACCTCCAAAATTTGGCGGAAATTAGAGAACGAAACTTAATGCGAATGATTCCCTCTGCCTATCCTGCTATATGCGGGATAGAGCGTGAAGCTAACAAAATTTTGTTCAACTAAACGTTTGCGAAACATTCTGTTCAACATTAATGAATGATTTAAATATTTCAATTATTTAAATTTAAAGTTAACATTAAGAAAATGTCTATATACAAATGTAAAATATTCATAGTGTGCCCTTGTGCCTCTGTAATTGGACTGACAATGACCGCGACGGTCGTGAGTTGAAATCCTACTCATCTATACTAGTTACTTGTCATTCATACTAGTATCGTAATACATGAGTGCATGAGCGACTCAAGTCTGAGTATTTGTGAATCACCATTGACTAAACCTTTGGAATTTTAATAAAACTTGAATAAAGGTAGTGCTAGGGAGTCTCTAGGTATTTATTTCCTCACAAAATTATATAATCTCTATAAGTAAGGTGTTATTTAATTTCCCTTACTCTACCGAAAATGACCAGAAATGAAAACCTAAGCTAGATTATATGAACTGTCAGACAATGTCTCACCGAACTACGGTAATGTAAATTAAATTAAATCAGCTTCACGCAGTATCCCGCACACAGCAGAGTAGGCAAAGGGACACTTAAGACACTCCGTTCCCCACTTTCTGCCGCATTCTGGAGGCTTTGCGTGTTGAGTGGCAGTACTCAACACCGTGTTTTGCCTCGATACCAGAGCAACGAAATGAAAATTTAATACAAATAAAATGTTGATATGCAATAGACTTTAAATATGTACCTAGATTAAGGCATAAAAGGCGAATAAAGCGTTATTCACTATCAACGTAGTAAAACGTCAAGTCGTAAAGTTAACTTGCTAAGTTAACTATTGCTAAGATATAGAATTAAAGTTAAAATTGGGTCTGAGCTATGAATATTTGTCAAATATTTTGTCAGTATTTCAGTGCGTTTGTTCACGCTAATTTCAGAATCGACTTGAGGAAAATATTTTAAAATAAATAAAATATAGATTCATGGAACCAAAATATTTATATAAAACATTACAAATACTCGCTCATTTCGATATGTAAACACTAATATAACTAGGGCTGTCAAAGAGTCCAATATAAACCAATTCAACGTGAAAATATAACAACACTAGTTTTATTTTATGTCCACAGTATTCCAGGAAAGTAAAAATTGTTTTAAAAGATTTTCGCTTTTTTCCGCTTAATAGAGTAGATAAAGTGCACCTAGCCGAGCGGATGAGGGAACCTGTTAAGACACTCCGCTCTGCATTTTACGCGGAATTTAGAACGTAACACTTAACACGCAACCGCGTGAAGCTAAGAAACATACAATATCCATTACAAGTCCATAACTCGTAATGGATATATGGTACTATATGATATACCATATTGTAGTAGAACGCTACAATGAGTTTCTCACTTGAGATATCAAATGTCGAATTGAATATAATGAAAAAAATATTTTTTAACAAAAAGAAAAACGGACTTCTAACAACGAAATAAAAAGTGAAAAATAATTTTACAAAGATTTTATAATTTTGAAGTCATACAGTCGAATTGATAACCTCCTTTTCTTACAGAAGTCGGTTAAAAATGCAATATTTTTTTTGTATGCCACACACATCTGTGTATGCATGCCCTAATTCTGGAGGCATTGAGTGGTGGAACTTAACGCCGCGAGAGCCTTACATGTTTTACGTATATATACCTAAATTGAAAAAAAAAAAAATAAATTGTAAGCCCCTAATCGATAACAGTGAATAACGTGGCAGCGTTCCGAGTAATTAATAACTGATAACATTATCTCCAGTTAAACGATAGGTCGTCACCGTTAGTGTGCATAACAACTCCGCACACATGAACCGATGAATGCAACGGATATTTATCAATGTTTCAACGGAACCATTATAGGGTTATTTATGGTTAATTTTATAATTATTATTATATTACTTAGCTCTTTTGTAATAATAATGACATATTTTGTATTATTAATAATATTTAGTATCATATTGTATTAAAATTAATTTGGAAAAGGTAGTATGTACTCGTATACCATCAAAAATCCAAATATCCTAAAATATCAAAATCTAGCGGCTTTCTTTGGATAAGCTTGTTTTCCATGCAATTACCATAATATTACGTTATTATTATGTAAAAAAGGAATTTCCTAAGTTGCCAAAATTAGTATTAATAATCGATTAACATATACACATATTCTCACTTCATTTTATGTCTGAAACTGGAAAAGGTAACCGTAAACCATTCTGTATTTGCCCTCTATTTTTTGTTCAAAAATTCGTGACGACAGACCTATCACCATTTCGAGAGGATTACATGTACTTCGTTCCTTCGTATATAACATTTTTTGTATAAAATTCGGAATAACGTATCAAAAAATTAAAGGGAATATTAACTTTTGAATTTTTGTTTCCCCATTATAATTATGCAATAAACCCCATAAGACCATGGTTTTAGGGCGTACGCTTGGCGTCCATAGTAACAATGTAAGCCCGGTATCAATGCCTCAGAAGATTTTAAACTACGTTTTTTGAATATTTTATAGGCAGCTCTAACTTGTAAATGTTTAAGTTCATTAATTATATTACAATTTTTTTTTCGTAAATACAATGAAACTATGGATTTCTTATATATAAAGTGGAATCGTGAGGTAAATACCTTTCGCACTTTCTGTGGTCATTCGCCATATAAATTTGTTTTGAATTTACCTGAAAACAAAAGAAGTTATAATTAGCTACAAATAATATATGATAGGATTATATTATTATTAAATTTATAAATATTATTAATTTATAAAAACAGTACCTACCTAAAAAATATTTTAAAAAACCCTTAATTAATGTTTTGAATTTCTCGGTTTGTGCTTTTAATGTAATTTCACAATTGTCTTTCGCTTAATATTGTGATCCTCCTAACAAAATTGTTGTAAAATAAGTGTTTCATTGAATTGCTTGAAACTTTAATGTAGTTATAAACATTGTCTTTAAATAATAAAGTTATTATAATACAAAACTAATTCAGATTAGTAAATAAATATATATAATAAAAAAGGCGAAGCCGTAGTCGTGTCGCTAGTACTATATACGAGTATAACGACAATTTTATATCAGCTTTTATTTCAACAGTATTTTTCAGGCAGTTTATATATAAAATGGAAGCCTTCGACAAAAACAGAAACAGCGTTTGAAAATTTAACACCCTTTAAGCTTTTGGATTTCATCCGTTTGTAGTCGATTACCAAATCTAAAAATAGCGTTGCCCCACTAGAAAGGGTAATATAAAATTTATTCTAACCCGCTGAATATCTCTCGCTTACAAAAATATTGGATATATATGGATGGATATTCACTCTCTTGATGCTTTTCCAAATGAAATAACACAGATTCTGTTGAATCCCTAAGGCATTTCATTTCTTTTACTCGCACATTCAAACACTGAATGGCTGTGGGAGTTGCTTTGGAATTAAATTAATAACGAGATATCTTCGCCAAGAACTATTTAAGGTAAATGAATAAATTAGAAAATGCCACTTGTTTTGTCTCATTATATGTCTGTGATAAGGCACTCCGTTTCTATTAAGATACTTTCATTACTCCCTTTCCGCCGGATTCGGGATACATTGTGTGTTGAGAGGCGTAACTCAACGCAACGCAAATCCAACCTGTCGTCTTTACACGTATACTCATTACAAAAAAAATATTTGTTTGTTTATAAATTTCAATGGAACATTAAATTTGAGAAAACCTCTAGATCTAAATCTTCTCTTAAGTTTACAAAGATACAGATTGACATACAAGCATTTTATTACACTCATTAAATTCCAAATTTCATAAACAAAACTGAAAAATTCTATGAAATAAATTATACATATGTACATCTATGTACAGTGACATCTAAAGTGAAGCACTTGTTAGCTTCCCGTTGGCTCTAAAATAATTTACATATAGAGACGTCGACTGCTTTAATAGAATTTAAGTATGGCGTTGTCAACAATAGTGCTTTCAAACTTTAATAAGATCTTTGATGGCGAACGATTATACATTTTTGGTAACCCGAAATTTCGAACACTATAGTTCAGTTTCATTAAAAATACTTTCAAATTTATTCCATTAAAATAGATAATTGTTAGTAAGACACTTGTTTCTAAGCCTTAATACAAGAAATATTACATTTTCAGTGCAAATAAAATGTATTTCGAATTTTCGAATAAAAACTTCATTTTCCCCGAAATACTTAGATTTTGTAACCAATTTAGTTTAATCGAAAAAAATATCTTCGTAGAAGACTCTGAGTAAAAACTAAAGAAGTTTCTAATATCTTCCAAAAACGCACGTTTTCTTAATATTTGAAGAAGAAAATAAAAAAAAAGCATCAAAAAGTCATCATCATAAAATCTTACACCAAATATATGTGCTGACATTACTTCCAGAGTTAGATCGCAAGTCTGACCAAAAACCCGGCAACGCGAGACTTAACCAAATGAGGGATCAAGTTTGAAAGTGAATTACTCCAAATGGTCGGGGAACTTGAACAGACAAACTTACTTTAGATATATAGATATAGATATATATGCAATCTTGGTTCCCAAGTGTTGTTATTTGTTTATGAACGGTTCCTGCAATTTAATCCAAAACTGCAATAAAACCACTGTTTGTGTGTTGTTTTTGGTGATAGATTGTTAGTGTGTTAGAAAATATGGGTATGTAGAATTTCATTTGCGTTTAGGTTTGTAGTTTCAGATTAAGTTGTAGAATGGTGTGAGTAACTACATATATAACTTTTCAGTAAAAATCAAATCAACTTCACGCTGTATCCCGCACAGCAGCAGGGTAGGCAGAGGGAACCTAGTGTTAAGAAACTCCGTTCCCCACTTTCTGCGGAATTCCGAAGACAATGCGTGTTGGGTGGCAAAACTCAACGCCGCGCTTTGCCTCGACGATCGATGCCTTGCCAGAAGAAATGGAAATATAAACGTATATAAATATTTCACTTCCTCGAGTGGGGATCGAACCCACAACCGTCGCGTTACAGTCACACCCTTGTGCCGCTGCTAAACAGTTGAGTTGAGGACAATCGCGACGCAGATTCACAAGTGTGTGACTGCAAACACGACTGGTTGTGGGTTCGATCCCCGCTCTAGGATGTGAGCTATTTATTTACAGCGCGCTGTTGAGTTTCGACACTTGTCTAGTGGAGGGTCTAAGCACTTGGTGCCTGCCTGCCTCTACCTTGCTGTATGCGGGGTACACCTGATTTCATTTAACGTTTAGCCTGATCACTAAATAATATTGAACATTCCTTTTTGTCTAAGCCTACGTTAGTTTTAAAATAATAACCTACATAAAATAGGGAAAAATCGAGTTTACCTACAAAAACCCACACAGGTTAAATTAGTGGCAAGGGGTTGGAATGAATAAAACTGCAAAATTGCTAGGCTTTCATGATTGCATGCGAAAAAATTCCGACGAAAACAGGAGTTTTATTGAAAAAGCGAATGAAAAAGAGAAATATCCGCATGGGTAATCACGGAGCGCAGAGAGCGATAGTAACGAGACCAAGGTTTTTTCTCCGACCAATAAAGCAATTAGTTCGACTTACTAATTTTATTCAATTTAAGCGCTTCTATCGATTTTTTTACATTTTTTTTATAAAAAAACAATTTTTTTTTCGAATCCAGTTGTATGAAAGAAAGATAACAAAAAAATCCATTCTTATACTATAAATTCGAAAGTAACTCTGTCTGTCTGTCTTTTACGCAATCAGGGCCAAACCGCTAATTTAATTGTGATAAAATATTCATATATACATATATATACTTGAGGGTCTCGGGATGAACATAGGATACTTGTTTTTCTCATATTTGTAATATTTGTAATATTTTCGATATGTACCAATATACTAAAATACTTATCAATTTGACATGCAATTTATTCCGCCATGTTAATAACAACCGCCGCCATGCGACCGTTGCTAAGCAACGATTTGCAAAGTTTGTTGTTAGAAAACGTCACCCAAAATGAGCTTGCTTAACGCATCTCTCTATTGACAATTGAAAATAATTTCATAAATATATTAGTATATATAGTTCAAGCGGGCGTAGCCGCGTACGGGTCCACTAGTTGTTATATATATATATAGCATTTATATATAGCATATTAACATGTTATATTCAATTTGCAAGTGCATTCCATAAACAATTTATTCACATAATAATTTTTTCAACAAAAAGCTTTTAGTAAATTATCCACTACTGGTCGATAAAATATTTTACATTGCATACTTATACGGATTAAGTGAGGAGTCGTCATTTTGATTGATGAACGTATTTATATATCGATATTATTAATTGAATTACATATATTAATAATAATAATGGTTTTCGATAGTGTGAATATAACCATACTTTTTTAAAGTAGAAATTATTTTTTAAAAAAAAGTTTAATAATAAAATGTAAACAAAATTTAAATTTTGCACCTCAAAACTCAATGTCTCTAGAATTCAGCGGAAAGTATGGAAAGGAAGTGTCATAATGGGAACGGAGTGTCTTAACACTAGTACTTTCCACAAGGTTGCGTCAGCCTATCCTGCTAAGAGCGGGATACAGCACTTGAACTGAAATATTGCATATCATAAATATTTAATAAAAGGAAGAACTACAGGATTATACATATATTCTACGACTTCCATATTAATATCTGTTTTCAGTGTACACAACGGTGCTACTTATTATCCGCTTAGTTTCTCTAGTTTAGAACATTTGCAAAGCGGCACTATGGAGACACATTAGGACATCTCATGTCAGTAATAAATTGGACAATCTTATCATATTTAACATTAAATTCATAAATGTATTTTATTTAGATATATAAATAGCTAGCTTATAGTAAAATTGCTATTCTAGTACAATTTCGTGGGTGAAAAACTGATAATAATTTATTTATATTTGAAAAAACGTAATAAGTAGACATTTAATATTCTAAAATCCTAGTACAAAATGGCATTATATCTATTCAACTTAACCAATATTAGCAGAGTCGGGCTAAGACGCGGCGTTTAGTTCCGACACTCAAAACTTAATGAAAATTCAGCGGAAAGTGGGAAACGGAGTGTTTTAACACCAACTTCTCTCTGCCTAATCTATATACAGAATACACCATGAAACTAAACGAAAAATACATTATTTAACACCATAAATTAAACTTATTCATCACCAATATTCATTTAAGCTATGATTATCATATTAATCTCATAGCATCAGGAGTTCCATGTGTCCACAGGACTCACAAACTGGGTCACACGAGCTGGACGCAGCACCGAGAGCTGAATAATTAACACCCGTTCACCGCTTCAACCTCTCCAAACCCGTTAACAATCCAATCCCGCTGTATTCTTGATTTACCACCAGTACTTTGCACGAATTAACTGTCACCATCAGTTTCCGTGATATCGCACGACAGCTATAAATTTTGTATGTATTAATTTGGTCTGGTCTTCATCATGAATCAAAATCGATTTATTAGTACATAACCAATTCAATTACTCGGTTATTGGAAATAGTACTATAGAAATATTAATAGCTTGTTTCAAAGTTACTATTCAAAGATTAAATTTTCAAAGAACTTACTTAGGAAGATGTGATACTAGCGACCCATTCGCGGCTTCGCCCGCTTGAGCTACAGAATTATATCACCAGTATGTGGCTGCTTCTAAAAATTTCTCATAACCCACTTGCAATAAAAGGGCTTTCGAACGATCATAAATCCGCATCAAGAGCTTTGAGCCGTCGGCGCCAATAAAACTGGATTTATGTGCAGTATCCTCAAAGAATAGATTTACATATTATCAAAATTGCTGATATAATACCATAGGATCGACAAAATGATTAATAAATACACAACAATTCGGGATTGTCCATCGCTGAGACAGCTTACTAGGTCGTTCTTTCCTTTAAGGTTAGTTGAGATCATTCAAAATGCTATACATTTTTTTTCAGCTTCACGCCTATAGTTGGGTAGGCAGAGGAAACGTAGTGTTAAGACACTCCGTTCCTCTCTTTCCACCGAATGTTCAAGACATTTCATATTGAATGTTGGAATTCAACGCCGCGCTTTGTTATTTAAAAAAAAATTAAGTTATGAAGATAATAAATGTATTTAAATCAGTTTAAGCTGTTCCAGAACTACTTCCTTTTACAAAGGATTAGTGGAAATAAAGCTGCAAGCGGCCAGTAGGCTTACAACTCTGTTCTATTCATTTCTTTTATATTTTATTACGTTATAAAGGACATTTCGTTGGAAACTACTGAAAAAGCTTACATAGTAACTCTTAATAATATAATATTATGTATTTTGTGCTTGCCAGAGCGAATTATATAAAAATAATTCCCTTTCGCGAACGAGCATCGTATCCATTACCATTGCGTTTAGTCAGGTGTCCTACCACTACGCTACAGTTTCTCTATAATTAAAATATACTCATATCATGGAATTAAATAAATATAAGTCATTAACTAAATGTACAATTTTAAATCAGCTTCACGCTGTATCCCGCTCAGAGCAGGTTAGGCAGAGCGAATCTCGTGTTAAGACACTCCGTTCTCCAGTTTTAATATTGTTAAAAATATTGAATAGTATATCGTAATTTTAATTGTTATTTATATTAGGAATTCGGCAAAAATCGAACCTGTAATCTGTCCTATATTCTCCACGCGGCCGCGTAGCCAATGTAAATTCTTTATCAAAATAATTTCTCTTAATCTATTAGTAGAAGGTGATCGGAAAGTTTTACAGCTTCCTGAGATTTGAGGATAAAGTTAATAATTGAAAATTCTCCAGGAAGTTGCCCTCTCGGCCGCAATCTTTTGATGGAGAATCCATTGATACCACATCAAAAGCAGAAAGAAACACTGATTTTAATGGAATCAAAAGAAAAGGTTATAGGTCAGCAGTTTTAATACATCAATACAATTGTTCTACAGTGTATTGTTGAAAATACTCAACAAAAATTATACAAGGAGATGTTCCAATAATTTGTAACTAAAACTAAAACTTAGAATAAAATATTTTTATATAAAATTGCGATATCGTCAAAGAGTTTTACATAAAGGTAGTGTCGGTAACCGGGTATTGCATTGGTGTGCGATTATTGTAGGTTCAAATTTTAATTGGAGAAATATTAATATTTATTAAATACATTTTTGATTATTCGATAGCACGACATTGGTTTCCCTCATTTAACACGCACATTGGGTATCTATACATATTACCTATTATAGGTTAAGATACCAATAAAAATATATAATTAAAGGGAAATGGATATCCTTTTCAAATACATTACGCGATCATTCCAAGAATTATATTTTTTTACGAGCCATCAATAAAATGTTATTCTGAACTAACAGAAATTACATATGAAAAGGAAGTCATTTTTTGTACTATCATTTATACAATATTAATAAAGTACGAGTAGTGTAACCGGTTTGTTATCTTTATATTATAAGTATTCTATGGTATACCTTGGTAACGTTTTAGGTAATCTAAGCATTGCCTACGTATTATTTAGAATATCAAATTATACAGATTCCCTAACATAAATATCCTTATAGATATATTATTTACAATTTTAATACTCCGCAATCTACAGTCGTAGCTGAAAAAGTGGAGAAATTTATTTTAAAACCCAATATTTTACGTTTTAAACTAAATCAAAATGGATACAGGTGTTTAAGTTATTCATATGAATATATAATTAGCTTAATTATTCTAATATATAATCTTCAAATGTCGACACAAAATTATTCACGCCATTTTTTATATCTTAATTACGAACAGTAGTTAAAAGATATCGTGTTTCCCGTATAATAAGAAAATTATAGAAACAAAGTTAACACCGACAGATTTATTTCTTGGCAATGTAATACCGGAATCGTATCCCAACTCCGCGGAGCAAGTTGTCTTTTCAAAAATAATTTACGGTGTGGTCGCTTAAAACTTATAATTGCGTTCTGAACTGCGGTTGGATTGGGTATATTGTAAAAGTTGATAAATTAACCTAACGACTCTTTATGATGGCAACAAGGATAATTCGAATTTACATTTAGATAGGAGATTAATATGTCTACTTTCGTCCATTAATATTGGATGAGACAATAATAAATAATAAAATATCTTCCTTTTTTTTCTTTTTTTTTTGTGTATCCCGCGTATATGATTGTAAGGATAAAAAACCTAGTCTTAAGACACTTAGTTCCCCACTTTCGGAATGTTCGGCAATGCGTCAAGTGGCGGAACTCACCGCCTCGCTTTTTGTCTTGGTACCAGAGCGAAGAAATGTAAATATTATTAAATAATAATTAATTTTCCGGAGTGGGAAATCGAACTCACAACCGCCGCGTTACAATCACACGCGCATTCTTCTGCGTTACAATAGCCTCTGAAAAAAACTGGTAAAATATACTTCTTCTTCTTCTTCAATTTTCTAATGGTAAATTGAAGATCTCAAATGCTGGCCGACACGCTCCTGGCTTCACAGAGATTTATTTTGCCGCGGTAATTCTAAAAGATATTAGGCCTATAAATAATGGTATGGTGCAGAAAAACGAGGGTGCGACGTATATTAAAAAATCCACCCTCTAAGATAAAAATTGCATTTTAACGTGCGTTTCCTGAAAGTGAAACCGTTGAATTTTGTCATATTTTTGTTGGTATAACGCTGTAATCTGCACACAGCAGGGTAGGCAGAGTGAACCTAGTGTTAAGACACTCCTTTCCCCATTTTCTGCAGAATTCTGAGTGACGCCCAACGTATCTATAATAAACACAAATATGTGGGCTTATGTGGGTTTCATACCATATAGAGTTGCAATGTATCTACCATTTTCCAATTACAGTATTCCCTGCACTAGTTAAAAGTTATATGTGCAGTTGTTTTAAAGCTTCAGTAACTTATTCCACCGCGTCCAACCAAATAGTCATAGCTTCGAGTTGTGTAAAGTGTGTTTATATTTTAAATATTAGTATGGGGCCAGACGTGGGGCAGGAGCACAAAATGTGATTGCAAACCGATTGGTTGTGGGTTCGATCCCCTTTAAATGATGAATATTTAATATTTATGATAATGATTTATATTTCCATTTCTTCGCTCTGGTGTCGAGGCAAAGGGCGGCGTTAAGTTCCGTCAATCAACTCGCAATGCCTTCAAAATACGGCGGAAGATGTGGAACGATGTCTTAACACTAGGTTTCCTCTGCCTACCCTACTGTCTACAGCGTGAAGCAGAAAAAAATACACGCAATGCCTCTAGAATTGAGGAGAAAATGGGGAGAGGAGTTTCTTAACACTAGGGTTGCTCCCCTCCTTGCCTACCTATATATGGGATATAGCGTGAAGGTGAAAAATAGTAGATATTAGATACGTAAGAGTTAGAATAAATGTTATTAAAACATAAACATTTTATCACTCAATTTAATTGGCAATTTCAAAAAATTAAAACCAAATTCCAATTTTTTTTATATTTAAAAAAATCTATTGTATATCTAATATTTAATGTGCGATAACTATTAAATAACATAATAATTAAAATTTATAGACTAATATAGTAAATTTAAATGATTTCCATAATGATGAAAAGGGAAATAGCATTCAAAATGGCGCTTGAAGTAACGCGTTGCCAAAATACGTTGTACTACATAATTTCCTCTCGCGACCGCGAATGCCTGGTTCCGGTTAACGCGCACTCCGGCCATTACAAAATAGAAAACATATATTGATTAATTATTAATTAAATTGTATTGTATTTATACAATACTATAATATGTATTTCTATTTTAATTAACTAACTTTTTCACTTTAAGTTTTCGACAAATTTCTGATAATATTTATGTTTTTAGAATAGGCAAGTGTGAACTATGAGATGCAATTTCTCTACGCAAAAAAAATATTTAATTGTAAAAGCTGGTTATTTTACAACAATATGTAATGTTATTTAATAAATTATTCTTTAATATGTCGGGTTTATTGTTCTTAATATTGAATAGCTAAAGGTAAAACCTTGATTGCCAACACACGGGCATAACAAGTGAACTTAGAAAGTCTACATTTGGCAAACAGGTTAGGGTATATAGGGATGCACTAAGAAGAGAAGATTTCTCAAAGTTCCTTAGGAGAAACGAAGGATTATTATTAAATATCTATACGTATATAAGGTACATGTGAAATATACAAAAACCTTAAAAAGTAAATTTAAATAAATACATTTCGTTTAAATCCCATCTTACCCAAACGACTAAATGTTCCAAATTTAAAGTGCTCCCATTCGTCATAATTTAAAAAACATAAAGTTAAATTGTTCAAACATAAAAAAAAATACAAAAAAAATTGAAGAGATTTTTGAAATAATGATGTTTAAGTTGCACAGCGTCCAAATGTGCCGCGTAATTTCCTCCCGCAACCGCGAGCGTTCCGCTTTTATTCAATACAACCATTAAAATACGTATATACTATATCTTATTGTAATTCTTCAGAAATAATACTTTTTTTTTTTAGTTCCACGATGTACCCCACTCACAGAAGAGTAGGCTGATGGAACCTAGTGTTAGAACACTTCGTTTCTCAAGTTCCGCCGAATTCTGTAGGCATTGCGTGTTGAGTGGCGGAACTCAACGCCGTCTCATCATAAAATTGCCCCTAAAAAATGAAAACTGCTATTCGCAAATTATAATAAACTGGAAAGGATATTATTTTATTTATTGTTTTAAACACCACTCGTTAATAAACTAGGCCACATACGTTTTAGTACTTTCGTGCATGTTATGGTCATAAATATTGTAACGTCTTTTAACCTATTTCTACGTTGCAAGCGTTTCCTTAGGCTGAAGGTTTTTTACTTATTCTTTTTAATTTCATCCTCTATTCCACATATATCTATGTAGGTGTAGAAAACCTAGTGTCAAGACATTCGGTTCTCCTCTTCCCACTAAATTTAAGATACTCTGTCAATGGCAAAACTTGAACCTGTGAGCCAAATGCTAAGACACTTCTTTCCCCAATGCAATAAAATAATTCCTTCAAATTGGAACGGAACTCACAACAATCGCGTTAACAATCGCACTGCGCACCAACGGTTTCAAATATTAATACGGATAAGAAGCCTAACCCTAACCTACGCTATGGTAATCTAATAATATTAAAAACGAAAAGAAAAATATCTAGTGCTATTTAATTTTGTAGTAGGCAACCTGCACAGCCAGGATTATATTAGTCGAGAAACTCAATAACTGAGTGATACGGGCTTGTGCGGGATATATAGGGGTTTCGTAAAATACCCATATCTGTATTTGTTATATCTAAAATATAAGAAAATATAAACTGATAATACAAAACTGATGTTTTTGTACCCAGCACCTGTTATCACCTATGATGGCACTGTTGTGAAATCTCTAAATAAAAAATATATTTGAAAATTAAGTTTCTATATAGTATATGGATTTCAAAGAAGCTTACTTATTACTTTATATAGTTTTTAAAAACGAAAGTAATGCATGCAGATTAGTAAATGAATAATTACGTATTTATAATTATATATTTCAAGCGGACAAAGCCGCGAGCGAGTCTTTAGTATATGAATAAAATAATATCAATATTATCTATTCAAAGACTTTGTGTACATACTAAAATACTAAATTATATACATAAGGAAAAATATATAATAGCATTACATTTTTTAACCTGTTTTGCTAAGCAACTTGATTAGCATTTAAAATAAAGCGAATGATTAATATATTAGCTAGAGAATAAACATTATTTATTTTTTAATTTATATCTTTTTATTGTATGTTTTATCTTCATTCACTGAATTGTTATAAGAAACAGTGTTTAGTTTTAATATTAAAATTTTACATAGATATGTAGGTTGATACTTTGAGGCCAGTCGTGGCATAGGCGCAAAAGCGTGCGAATATAAATACGACAGGTAGAGGGTTCGATTTCCACTCTGAGAAATAAAATATTTAATATTTTCATTTCCTCGCTCTAGAGTTGAGTTCCGCCACTCAACACGCGATGCCTCTAAACTCGGCGGAAAGTGGAAAACCGAAGGGAGTGTCTCAATATAAGGTTCCCAGGTTACCCTGCTATGTACGGAATTAAGCAAATAAATATGTACTTAGCATCCAGTTGTTTCAAAAGAAAAAAAAATATTTTTCTTTTTAATCTAAGAATTTTAATAAAAAATACATCCATGTTTAACATTTATACACAACGCTGTGTTGAGCGAACTTCAACATGTCAGACACGATTAAAAACATATTGAAATTCGGTATTCGGTACAAAAACGCCAGAAAATATATGAAAAGTATACAAAAAATATTTCAATTAATCGGCATAAAGCTTTCGGGAAATATTTTAAAATAATATGAAATTAAACGTCACACATAACACCAATTAATTTTATTCAAACTAGTGTTAACAGAACAAAAATTTTATAAATTCAATACGTTAAATAAAAATTGTTAACTAGGCAACTCTTAGCGCAGTGGTTAAAAAAGTGTTATTGAAAACGCGACTGTACCCACGGCCACGATGGTTCGAGTCCCGGTCAGGGTAAAAAAATATTTAATATTTTCATTCCTATATGATAACAAGACGTAATGCGTCGTTAAGTCCCAAAATTTCGGAGGAATGTGGGAAACAGTGTGACTTAACGCCAGGTTCCCACTGTCTACTCTGTGAAGCTATATAAAAATGTACCTACTTTTAAACTTTTAAAAATTTCATTTCTATACACAGTAAAGTTTCATAGCTACCGAACGAAGTGGAATTACGAAGTATTTCCACATAAATTCCAGTATAGAAATATCCTCATTCCACTGCCACCTTCATTTCCGGTATTTTCTTAGAGGAAATAACTCGGCGGCAGATTTCCGATGAACCTCTTTCGATATACTTATGAAATGTAATTTAACCTGAGCACCGTGAGGGTACGGTGCAGTTAGCTCACGAAATATTGCAGGTATTTACTATTTAATCTTAAAACTGTTTTATTGGTATGTCGTTTATATTACTTAGGAACTAGGTAGTTAAATTGTAAGAGAATAATGATTTTGATGTATTTCTAGTTTTCGTAAAATAATTCTTATGTCAGCTTCACGCTGTATCTCGCATACAGCAGGGTAGGTAGAGGGAGCCTAGTGTTAAGGCACTCCGCAAATATTTTCTTTTCTAATGAAATAGGTAAATTTGACGATTCAGTATATTATTTTCCAGATTTTTATTTATAAAAATTATCTCCCTACAGTATTTTTCCATTTCTATTAAAATTCTCGTCAGGACCGTGTGGTTACAAAACTTCACAGAAACCCCAACTCGAAGAAGATTTTCACAAAATCTTGAATAATAACGAAATTTTTCGGTCAGAAATAACAAATTACAGTTTAATTTTAAAAGGTATTTGAGATAGTATGTAAATGGAATGGTCCCTCTTTAAATTTATGACTCAGCTACAATTAATCACTAAATACAGCTATAAATGTTAATTTTATAGATTCAAAGGGAAATTTTGTATATAAATGGCCTTAAAAATTTTATGAAACTTCAATAAAATACTAAATGAATTGTTTTATATTATGAAAATATTTAACGCGACGATTGTGAGGTTCGATTCTCACACGGGGGAATGAAATATTTAATTTCTCTCTCTGGTAACGAGGCAAGGTGCGGCGTAGGGTTCCGCATCACGTGAGGCACTGCGTATTGAGTACACACAAAAAAACTTGTAAATTGATGACAAAAATTAATATTAAATTTTCGGTTGAATTTCAAACCGTTTTAGAACACTTCTAGCCTTTCAAAATACGTTTTCACTAAAACCTTACGTAATAAAGGTAACGGAGTTTCAAATATCACAAGCTACATCCAAAACCCCAAGCAATATTACGAACAGTACATAAAGGATGAAGCATGTTCCTTCAAACTCATTAACTAAGTAGGAACAAGTAAACTATCGGGCAGACATGCACAGCGATCCCAAAATACCCTTGTTGATGATACTTCGAAGACACTAAAAGGGAGTTAAACTTTAATTATTATCTTGTCGTAAATCAATATTACTATTTACCCATGTCAAAGCATTTTCGTATAGACAGATAGGGAAAGGAGCCATCAGCGAATTAACAATTAAATTTGATTCTTGTTTAACTTTGGTCATTATCAGAAACATGGGCGTACCCCAGAATAGTCTGGTGCCCACCCCAGAAAATTTTGTAACAAAAAATTTTCTGTGTGTGTCCAGGATCCCCCCCTCCCCAGAAAATATGCGTAGATACGCCCATGATCAAGATGATTCTCGCTTTTGAATAATAGTGCAATCCATACCTATATTATAAATTCGAAAGTAACTCTGTCTGTCTGTCTGTCTGTCTTTTACGCAATCAGGGCCAAACCGCTAATTTAATTGTGATAAAATACTCATATAGAGATACTTGAGGGTCTCGGGATGAACATAGGATACTTTTTTTCTCATATTTGTAATATTATCGATATATACCAATATATTAAAATATTGATTAATTTGACATGCAATTTATTCTGCCATGTTAATATGCAACGATTTGCAAAGTTTGTTGTTAGAAAACGTCACCCAAAACGAGCATGCCTAACGCATCTCTCTATTGAAAACTGAAAATAATTTCATAAATATATTTAATAAATATTCGTATAGTTCAAGCGGGCGTAGCCGCGTTCGGGTTCACTAGTATAAAATAAACACGAAGTCCACCTCGATAATATGGCACTTAATTAAAAAAAACAATATATACATACGAGTATCATATATACCTACTTCATTATAATATATTTTTTCAGTTAAAAATAGTTCGAGCAAAAGTAATTGAGTCAGTAAATTCAACCTGCATCGCTATAAAGGCGTATATTATTTAATTTTTATATTGCCATGGATACACTAACGAGACAGCGCACCAGGTAGTTGAAGTAGCGAAAAAGAAAACAAATATCAACAAAGACCTACATACAAGCATGTAACTAAAAACTACTTTTTTTTTACTTCAAAACTAAAAAGAAAACAAAGCGACCCTCTCAACGACTGAGTAAAAAATAGACAAATATTTTGATTTTTATTAAAACACAAAAAAAAAACAAAATGTAAAAAGGTGACGTTTAAAATTTTAAAGCTGGTATAGTGACGCGCTCGCTAACGACTCTTGTGTTGGAGGGCACTCGGGAGAACAGGGCCGTCTTTACTAAACAAAAACATTCATACAACACTATTTAGGTGTATCCTTTATTAATGTTGTATTGAAATAGTATTCATCGATATCTAAACTATATGGTTATTAATTAAAAAGTCAAATAAACAGAAAAAATATTTTCCTGCCTATCCTACTTCCTACTAATATTAGAAATGTGAAAGCTTGTGCGGATGGATGTTTGTTCCACTTTTACGCAAAAACTACTGAACATATTTACATAAACTTTACAGTATTATTTTAGATCAGAATAACAGAAACACAAAAATTTATGTAATTATGTCGAATTTGTATAATTTGGCTATAACATAACAACTTTCAGCGGGCGAAGCCGCGTTTGCGTATTTTATGAATTAGTCTTATATAAGATCGTAAAAGCAAGAACTAACCCAATAAAGGAACCACTTTAATTGGTCCTATAAATAAATATCAAGACAAATACTTCCCCCCCACTGAAAGTAGGTCAAACGAGTAGATTATTGTTTCTGACAAAGACCCAATATAATCTATATAAGCCATACATTTTCTGTACGGGTGTGTTGCGTAAACGTGACAATTTATTAGGATTCTTCGTCTAGAGCATTTTCCCGCTGATAAGAAAAACGGGAAAGAGACTAATGAGTTGCTCATTCGTAATATCAAACGAACAGTGAAATTGGGGGCGATTCTTAAGAACTTACGAAGCAAGTAGATTGGACTATACAAATAAAGGAAATTGGCTCAAAGATTGCTCAAGCATAAGTACGAGTACTACGGATTAATTCTGTAGTTAGATTTAATTATGCGAATATAATTCATTTTATTAAAATAGGCTTTGTCAAAAAAAATATATCTTTTTTAGTTTTACGCTGTAATGCGTACATGGTAGGCAGAGGATACTCGGGGACCCCGCATTATGCCACTCCGTTCCCATTAAGACACTACGACAGAAACTTTCCGCAGAATTCACGAGGCATTCCGTGTTGACTGGTGGGACTTAACACCGATTTTTTTAAGTTTTTATTGAAAATAATCTCTCAATAGAAATCACGATTAGTGTTTAAAGAAATAACAAGAAAATAATTATGTACCTATAATGTTATACTATTGCAATATAAACGTTATAATAACAGCTTTATATGGAACTACCAAATAGAAATAATGTGTAAGAAATAAAAGAAAGCAATAAGGATTTTCTCTTTGTATGTGGAACCTAAAAAGAAGTTATAGGGGTCAGGTAGAGCGTAACACGAGGCCCTACAACACATTTACAAACAAGGGATCTCCCGGGAACAAGGGAAGAGGGAAACTTGTTGAGCAACTTGCTAACTTACTACACTGAATAATGATTATGCATTTGGGCAATTATTATACTGAAATATATATAGAAATGGTACCTCAGTAATTGTAATATCTTTTTCACCTTCACGTTGTATCCTGCATATAGCATGGTAGGCAGAGGGAACCTATTGTTAAGACGCTGCATCCTCCAATTTTCGAGACATTGTGTATTGAAGGAATTTACGCGAGGAATTGAAAGTAATATGTTCCCTCCGAAAATCTAAAAATATATATTCCCAATATATTGAAAATAGAGACCAATAACTGGTAAATAATGGACGCCGAGGTCAATCCAACCTTTGTACAGTTTTAAAACATTATATTTATATAAAACCACATGCATAAAATATGTACATACATTTCCCTTTTATGCAACACATAAAATTTTACCACATATCACAATAAAACGTCCAATATTTTAGCGGGCGTATGCTTTATAGCGGACCACTAATTAGTATCGCAGCTGGATAATTAATGCCAATCAATGGCACTGATATACCTACCCAGTACAGGGGAACCTAGTGTTAAGACACTCCATTCTCCACTTTACGCCGAATTTTCGAGGTATTGCGTGTTGAGTGGCGGAACTGAAGTGAGATATGAACCCACAACCATCATGTTTACAGTCACACTTACGACACTAGGTCATGACGGCCTCAAAGCAAACGCGTGTTATAAAATAGATGAGCACTAATTAGTATAGCAGCTGAATAATTAATGCTAATGCCAGTCAATGATACTGATTGAGCGAAGCGAGCGGAGCGCTCTACTGGAGACATTCCACACTTTGTCACCAATAGGCTCCCAAACGGTTTGACCGATTGAGATGAAAATTTGCAAACATATAGAAATTACTACGTAGATAGTTTTAGGCGAAAAAAATTCAAAAATTCATTTCTCGCTTCGCTTAACACGTGATCGGTCCGGTTCGCGCCCCTAGTATAACTCGATGCGCTATTAGGAACATCCTCGTGCTGTCTGTGTCTGGCCAACTTGTAATTGTCGATTATGAAGCTCATTTATTTGCTCCTTCGCTACAATCACTCTGTGCGAAGGCAAAATTATGAATGATCTCATTGGTATACTTTTTTTAGATAGCGGAGTAGGCAGGGAAGCCAGGTAATCCGTTCCCGTTAAAACATTTCCGTTCCCCCCTTTCCACCGAATTCTGTAGACACCAGAGCGAAGAAATATAAATATAGAAACATATTATACGTACAAATAATATTTGATAATTCACGCTGTTCCTTCTTACATTTACTTTCTATTTAAACTTAATACACATAACAGAAGCGAATTATCACAGATGGTTGTTTCCAAGTTTCTGGTACTCATAGCCTCGATGTACATCGAACGGGCGAGAACTTCGGGTCTCAATTAATCATAGCTGTGATAACGATCTCAGGTAGAAATGAAACTTTTCAATACACAAGATAGCAGTCGGTAGTTACGACAATGTTACTTGGGTTTCTTCGTATTATAAATTTGATAAATGTAACGAAAACGAGACGTTAAATTGGGTGTGGAATAGTGAATATATGTTCCAACCTTCAGATTTTAGATTTAGCCTTTCTATACAAAAATTAAGTACAGTAAGAATATATCTATATATATCTATATGTTTGAAGGATACGACTCCAAAAAAAGATATTATAGAAAGAAACCTCTATATCATGTTAAAAGATAAGAGAAACATACCCTTTATTTCGAGGCTAAAATGCTTTGAAACTAAATAGGTATATCTAATACGTAAGTCTACTTGAATAGGATCTAATTTAATTAGTTTCACGCCTCCCTTATTTATAATGGAGAATAATTATTCGAGTTTAGTAATGTGCGAGTCGATGTTATATATTGTAATGTTCTATAGAACTAATTATTTTTAACGTAGTAATTACCGAAAAATTTAGATAAATTTATCATTAAATATAGTTGATGGATAGGTAGGTAATCATCAACCATCAACCATCGTAGTTCAGGGGAATACAGGTGTGATTGAATTGAATACGGTTGAAGCTCGGCGTTGAGTTTTACCATTTAACACGTAATGCCTCAAAAGTGGGATCAGAGTGATGTAACACTAGGTTCCCTCTGCCTACCCAGAGGTATACAACATGAAGATAAAAAAAATATCAGGCAATTACCCGTCGTTGCCTATAATCCAAGAATAGAGCAACTAATACATTATCGTAATTACGTATACTACTTCTTAGACTTATGTAGGTCTATTGTCAATAATAATGTTCAGCTTATTAAATGTCGATCGTCCTTCGAGGAATGTTCTAAGTTTCAAGGACCCATCGAACTAATCGCCTCGAGCCCTAGACGTTTACCGATTGATTAAGTTATTTCGTATTGGAGCCGAGATGATTCGAATGGGAAATATTGGACTCCCCTAATATGATTCAATAAGTTTTATATAGCTGCCTCGTGCCTATACTATATCCATACCTATATTATAAATTCGAAAGTAACTCGGTCTGTCTGTCTGTCTGTCTTTTACGCAATCAGGGCCAAACCGCTAATTTAATTGTGATGAAATACTCATATAGAGATACTTGAGGGTCTCAGGATGAACATAGGATACTTTTTTTTTCTCATATTTGTAATATTTTCGATATATATCAATATATTATAATACTTATTAATTTGTCATGCAATTTATTCCGCCATATTAATAAGAACCGTCGCTATGCGACCGTTGCTAAGCAACAATTTGCAAAGTTTGTTGTTAGAAAACGTCACCCAAAATGAGCTTCCTTAACGCATCTCTCTATTGATAAATAGATAATAATAAATATTTGTATAGTTCAAGCGGGCGTGGCCGCGTTCGGGTCCACTAGTAATTATATAAAGTAGGTAATTGAAGAATACTTAATTTACGAATAATTAAATAATACTTAAGCAGTTTTATTAAGAAACACTCACTATATTTGATAAAAGTAATCCGAATTTTAAAAGGCAGTTTCTCTGATACTTTGACACAATGATCAATCACTACGTTGGGCATCGCCCATAGAATACATTGTAAACTTTGTAAGCAGGACTCTGTAGTAAAGCTACGCCTTGTCAATAGATAACCATATAAGAGACCTCATACCTATAAGAAACGAACCATATAAGAAACATAATATTACGTTTGATATTCGTATTATTATTTTTGCCTTAAGGGGATTTAAACGTACATATGAATATAGTGTAACAAACGCCACCCAAAGATATGAATACGAATTAAAAATAAATACGTATTAAAATTATAATACTTTTATAGTCCTTTTCACCTACATCTACCCTCTTTTATAAGTGTTCGCTAACAATACATTATTTATCAACAAACAAAGTAAATACCTGTTCTACAAAAGTACCAATTCTTATACACTTCTATGATTAGTGGAGTTAAGTCAAAAGTACATACCATATTTGAACAGAGACTGAAGTACGAATCCGAATAAGAATCCTATTATTTTCTCGGCTACTTCAATGAAATATTTTGCATAACAAGCTTCCGCGTGTAGGACTGTAGGTGCTTGACCGACGTTTCCTCTTGCCAAGATGACTATTACAAAACTATAGTATATACTTTAAATAAATTTTTACTAGAATATTTTTCTACTAGAAGTTAAAATAGTAAGTAATTGATTTGACATCATTAGAATTTAGACTACCATAGGATTAATGAGTACTTATATTGATCGAATAAATAGAGCTGTTTTTTGTTTTATTAACTAAATCTTCCTTTTTCTTCTTCTTCTTTTAACACAAGCACGTGACCGTGAACGCGACAGATTGTGGATTCGATCCCTAATCTAGGAATCTGGAATATTAAATATTTTCATTTTTTCGCTCTAGTGTCGAGGCAAAACGCGGCGTTGAATTCCGCCACTCAACACGCAATATATCCAGAATTCGGAGAAAAGTGTGAGCGGAGTGTTTTTATACTATGCTCCATCTCCCTACCCTACTACATGCGGGATACAGCGTGAATCCGATAAAAAAAGACTTCTTCACTTCGCCATCAAACTCATACCTTACTTAAACCAGTCCTCAAACTCAAAAAAAGTTAAAAGGGAATAGCCAAAAAGCAGTAAATGAAAGGGCGCAAACGCTTAAAGGACCGAGAGTGGCTTGAAGATCGCTCAGCGAGGATTTAACGACGCCTGTTTCGGATAAGCTGGCACTTATACAGCCCACATATATGTAGGTATATAATGTATGTACATTTATATATTATTTTCAAGATGAAATTTTGAGGTGTTTAATTGTAAGCCTTAAGTCTTTGATAAGCGTGGCTTGGTGATAATTTTTGGTTAAAATAATCTTATACGAGTAAATTCAAGATTTATGGAGTATTCGAGTAGTCACCAGAATTGTGTGAAAAGTGGGGAACGTATATGACTTAATGAGAACAGAGTGTCTTAACACTAGGGTTCCCTCGGCCTACTAAAATAATGTATGAGTATTTTTTTAGTTTTTTCTATATATATCTCATGGGAGCTTTAACAACATAATAGGTAACATTTTATATGTATATATATTACAATTTGAAATATAATAATGATCTCACATATAAATATAGTCATAAGAATGTCAACATACATATTTTGATTCTTAAATGTGTTTTGATTTACGAATTTGAACAACAATGACGAGTGCCTAATATAAACAGGCGGTGCATTACTGCCTGTACTCCTCCCTACTAATATGATTTCTAGTTATAAAAAAAAAAAAAATCAGTAAAGAATTTTCTTAATTAATGAAGTAAAATCAAACAAAAATTATTATAATAAAATATTTTCTTTTCATTATTTTATTGTAAATTGGTTCTTTATGTGTGAATAACAATGACGAAAAACTTTAATATTATTTTTAGCATAAATATTTTATGCGCACGGAAATTTTTATTCTACTATTTTTATTATTAAAACATATTTTTTTAATTTATTTTAGTGCTGTATTCCGCACATATCATGGTAGGCAGAGGGAAAGTATTAAATATTTCATACCCTCGAATGGGAATCGAACCCACGACCTGTACCGTTTACTGTGAGTGGCACGACTGTTTCTATTATTATTATAGGTACCAATTATTATTTAATAATAAGGTAAGTAATAAATTATACCATAAATAAATCGGATCGGGGCTATACCTTACCTAATGTAAAACATGCGTTTTGATGTTGAAAGAGATTACACAGATTTGTCACGGCGATACCGTTGTAAGTAAGTGGTGAACATAAATGTGAACGTGTCAACGCGTGACATGGAAAACCTGATATGTCTAAGATTTAGTTCCAGTGATTAAAAAGAATTTGGGCCAGCTGTGGCGCAGGAGACGAGACTGCGACTGTAAACGATAGGTTGTGAGGTTTGATCCTCACTCTAGGAAATTAAATATTTAATAGTTTTAATTCCTCGCTCTAGTAAAGAGGTAAAGCGTAGAGTTCCATCACTCAAAGCGCAATATCTCCGAAAAAAAATGAAGAAAGTGAGGAACAGAATATTCCCAAGTTTCAATTTTTAGTAGTAGATAGGTATGATTATCATACAGTAAATATTGATTTACGATACTATTGTAAACTTAACAACTTAATAAAAAGTATAAAGACGATTAGATAAACCTATAGACGTTGCCAAATAGTTTATCTTTGACTTTTATTAT
The DNA here is from genome assembly GCA_016802625.1 of Heliconius numata. Taxonomy (NCBI): domain Eukaryota; kingdom Metazoa; phylum Arthropoda; class Insecta; order Lepidoptera; family Nymphalidae; genus Heliconius; species Heliconius numata. The sequence goes on along the minus strand of JAEBDU010000105.1, from coordinate 267,040 downwards.
GTTTAAATTGAAAGTTATGATGTAGGACAAGGTTAAATATTGTTTTATCTATTTGTTATTATAGAATAAATAAATTTAAAAAATATATAAAAATATCGACTAATTACGTCGGTAAATAATTTAAGTAAACAACATCATGGCACAGTGCGCCTTCTTTTACATTTGATTATATCCTCACTATTAGTAATATTTGTTTTCTACTTCACTTTTCCCGCATAGGCAGAGTAAGAAGAGAAAACTTACTCTCCTGTTCTCTACTTTACCTTGACTTCGAAACATTTCTTGTCGAGTTGTGGTACTCAACGCAATACTTCGTCCACTAGAGTTAATAAATGAAAGTAATAATTCCCCTGAGCGGAGATCGAACCCATAACACACAGCTATCGTATTTACATTCAGAGTGGAAAGAAAACTTTAAATTTAAAAAAAATAAATTGCTAAATAATAATTCAAAAGTCAAATGCAATAGTTTTATTAATGCAATTAGGTATGTAGGTACATATCGTAGCCACAATCTTTAAAAGAATGTTGTTTTTGTTCCTTCAATTTTTAATGTAAGCCGTCTAATCAACTAGCTCAGTTAACATTGGGCAAGGTTAAGTAAGGTGACAAGTTTTTATTATAATTTAAATTTTATGTTTGAAACTAACAAAATAAGATAGAATTTCATAGTATCTTTTACGTTTTTATGCCTAAAACCTGATTTTAGTTTTAATTTCACAAATGTAGGCAGGGGGAACCTAGAGTTAAAATATTTCCATATTTTATACTTATTTATGTATATTTAAAATTTTTTAAGTACCTACATTTTTGACAACATTCAATTTGTATGTAAAAATTATATTAACTATTCTTAAGCAAAGTAAACTGTACATTAAGGCATAGTCAGGTAAAATAAATTAGCAGTAATTCAAAACTGAATTGAATTAAACTTATTCAAACTATAAACTTTAATAGTTAAAGAGCCTAAAATATCATTAGATAGATAGTTGGCTTTAACTTGTACATTTAGAATATTAATAATTAACCTAAGTAATAACTCTTTGGTGAATGAAAAGTTAGTTTAGTTTAGTATTAAATTCTGTCAAGATGTAATATTTTGTCCAAAGTTAATTACGTTAAAAGGTATCTACAGTAGCTATGTATATACGTTGCGACTGTAACATTTTGATAAAATATTTTATTTCACGCTACATCAAGGACATAGTATGCAGGGGGAACCTGGGAAACAAGTGTTACCCAAGACTCCCTGTTTCCCAGCCCACTTTTCAAGATATTAGGTGTTGAATGGTGGAACTCAACGCCGCACTTTGTCTTGCCAGAACCAAGAAAATAATTAATTCCCTCAATTGGGAATAGAATCCACGAATATAAAAGGCATTGAAGCCTTTACTTTTGTTATTTCCGTTCCCCCAATTGTAATTCAAACTCACAACAGTCGAGATTACAGTTAAACACAGTCGAATTGTGCCATAAAGGCCTCATTTATATAATTAATATCATTAAATCATCGAATATCATTCACTCGAAAATAAATAGCATAAACGGATTGACCTGCTGGATTGTCTGTACTTTGCTCTCTAGATAGTAATGTTCTATCAACAAAGGCCATCGGAAACACATTAAACTTGTTATTGCCTGCAATATTTGCATATAAAATGTTTATTATATTTATTTCTCTTTTGAAAAACTGCTCATTTAGTCTGTTTTGAAGCGCAGTTGGGAAATGTGATTGTACGGTCAATTCTAGGTTCGATTTCCGCTCGGTGACATGTTTCTATTTAAATTATAAATTCGTCAAAAAATAGATACCGTCACGTAAAACGCATGAGGACCCCCCAGAGGGCATACGTGTAGAGGTTGACGACGAGGCGTAAAAGATAGACAGAACCCATAGCGGGGGTTCGTTTTCTCTGGTCAATTATTTTCATCTCCTCAAACCAAGTCTCGAAAACTGGGAACGGAGTGTCTCAACACCACGTTTCCTCTCACTAAATGTGGGGTACAGTAATAAATAAAATATCCAAACAAAAGTCAAAAAGATTAATTTATATATGCAAAAATGCAGGTGAGAGTTGTTATTTAAAGGTGTACTTGGACAAGGACACGCGGAACTGTCAGTACTGGGTACTTACTGACATTCAATGTAGATCGCCTTCACTTGTTGCTGGTTCAGTATTCGATTTAAAGTACGTCAGGTTCCGATAATGTCAGTTGCTTCGTCCTTTTACTTACCTGAAAATAAATTAGATTGTTTTAAATACTTTTTAAAGTTCATTGTGTTACATAGTAGAAGAATAATTCGTTGGAATATTAGTTATTTAGGATGTTAGGGTGTGACTGTAATGCGACTGTTGTGGGTTCGATTCCCACTCGAGGAAGTGAAATATTTATTTACGTTTAGGTTTCCATTGCTTTGCTCTGGTGTCGAGGTGCACACACGCAATGCCTCCGAAATTCGGCAGAAAGTGGGGAACGGAGTGTCTTAACACTAGGTTCCCTCTGCCTACCCTGCTGTGTGCGGGATATGGGTTAGGATTATGGGTTCGATTCCCTCACGGCGGAATGAAATATTTCCATTATTTTACGGAAGTGTCTTACGAAACGAAGACAGTCTTATAAAAAATATGATTATTATAATATAAACATAAGTTTAAGCAGGCGAAGCCGCGATAGAGCTAGAAGGATCTATGAGTATGAAATAAATATTTTAGGGAACCAATTAGATCCCACCACATTTATGTAATAAAGTTGAAAAGCCTCACGGAATTTCCAAACGTGTTAAATAGCTTACATTCTATTAAAATGGATGTTTCAATACTTTAGATATTTGTAGAATATATTTTAGAATATTTTCCTTGCGTAGCGTGATGGGAGTTCATATAATTTCATAGACTGTAAGTTCGAATCCTGTTTGTCATATTATAATGTAACGTAATTTTACTCTATGGTTTTTTGTTATTTTTTTCAGATTCACGCTATATTCTGCTTGTAGCAGGATAGGCAGAGGAAGCCTAATCTTAAGACTCACCACTTCCCACCGAATTCTGGAGACATTGCGTGGCGGAACTCACGCCATGCTTTACTACGCTTAGCGGAGAAATTAAAATATTTAATATTTAATTTCCTCGAATAGGAATCGAACCCACATTCTGCCATGTTAACACTCTATGTTATTTTACTGTTAAATAAGCTAATAATCATAATTTCATAACTTTGTCGTGATTATAATACTTTCACAGGGTAAATTATTTAAACAGTTGCTCTAAATTCGCTGAGATAATTAGAGCGTGCTAATAACAGGCCTTGGTTGTTTATGGTATATGACGATAATGTTATTGTTCTATTATAACTATATATGGCTCTTTTTCTTCTACTTAGAACATATAAAGAAAATGGGATAAACTAAGAAATGGGTTATTTTAACAAATTATTTGATTTTATTACTGTCTATATTCGCTTTATTCATTCGAATTAAAAATGTTGCTTATATTATTAAGAAGAGGCATTTAAACTTTAAATATATAAAAGACACATAACGACCTCATATATCAATAACAAATAGTTTATACATAGAGAAAATCTTGGTTATTGCAATAAGGACACGTCCCATTATTATGCAACTAAGCAAGCAGAGAGAGCTGGAGAGGCGTTAAGGCACTCTGTTCCCATTAAGACACTTTTGTTCCACACTTTCAGCGTTGCATGTAGAGTGGGCGAGTTCAACGCTGATCTTCACCTTGTTACCAGAACGAAGAAATGAAAATATTAAATAACTAATTTCCTTGAGTGGAAATCGAACTCACAACCTTCCAGTCCTTAATGTAACTAGGTATAATATAATTCTATGCATAATCTAAGTTAATTCTATGTCCAAGTTAATTGTAGGTTGAACACCATTTTCCAGGTCAATACCGCCGTTGACTGCTTATTGTTCTGTATTGACTACCTATAAACATTAATAGTACGACCTAAATTAGGAATAGCCGGTATTATATAGTAAAGTATGGAAAGCTAATTCTGGTTTGTTTTGAACTGAATAGAATTACTGTAATACGATCATTAGTGGTAGATTAGTATGCTCTGTGGCGTATAAGGCTACAGGTTCGATAGATCTAGATAAAAATGTAAAAGACTGACAATCTTTTTGATTTTTATATGTTCAACGTTAAGAACGTTATATTTTTCCTTTATCGTATTTTTTGTTCTTTTAGCTTTACGCTGTATCCCGCACATAGCAGAGCAGGCAAGGGGAACCTGGGGCCTAGGGTTAAGATACATTAGGACCCCAGGACATTTTTCCCACTTTCTGCCAAATCTGATCAAAATTTAGGATTTCTTGTTATTGCTTTGGGGCAAAGCATGTGACTGTAAACACGACAGGTTGTAAGTTCGATTCCCACTCGAGTAAATGAAATATTTAATACATTCATTTCTTCGCTCTGGTGTCGACGCAAAGCGCATTTATGAGTTCCATAACTTTACACGTAATGCCTCCAGGAAGGCTCCTAGGGTACCTAGGGTAGGGCTACCCTGCTGTGTACTGAATACAGCGTAAAACTAAACAAAAGAAAATGTTCTCATAAATATAATTTATATATATGTATTTGTCCTAAAAATACAAATGTAACAATTTTTCAACGTTTGCTTCATTTCGGTGAAAAAGAAAATGTACATGTGATTTCATTTCCGCTTTATTTTTGACGTGACGGTGTGAAATCAAACAGAAAGTAATGTTGATTGTTTGAAGTATATATATGTAGGTACTATGTATGGTATTGGTACGAGAGGTAGTGATGCGACAAATGTTTCTGTACGTTTTACGAGAGAATTTCTTTTGAAGTACTCTCCTTTGATAATGGGATTTTTTCGTTGAGCATTACAATATTAGTATGAAATTTGGTCTATTTTTCAAAAGTTATCTTGTGTTTTCTCATATTAAAATTTAAAAAAAAATTGACGTAGACACAATTGAAGTAAATTTCACACAAGTCTATCATAATTCACAAAACATAGTTTAAGAGATTATTGTTAGAGGAAAAAAAGCTTCAACAGGACGGAGAATAGAGAATAGAAAATAACCCATCATTACGTTCTTTCTGTCTACTCTATAAGATAATGGTCTCGCCAAACAATCACATTTTTATCAAAATAGCAAAAACTTCATTGCCCCCATAGAAAATCGAACCCACAACCATTGCGTTTGTACCACGACGACTTCGCAAAACATCCACAAGGACGCAAAATAAATAATAGTAAATATAGAAACAAGGATCAATAAATAACTGCTATATCGTCAAGCAACACATTGAAAGGGTTTAACGAACTCGCTATCGATAACATTATTCGTAGCATTGAAATATATTGCACAAAAAATAATGGACTGGTAACATTTAAAATTAAAACAATTTGACATTTTAACATGCAGGTAGAGCTTAAATGTCAAAAGACTCGTTTTAAAAGCTAGTGTTTAAAAGCTACAAACAAAACAATTGAATTGGTATTTGAGGTATAGCTTATAAGTAGTTTCTAATTGACACAAACTTAGACTAGTATAATATATTATTAAGTTTTAAAGTATATAATATGGTAACTAGCTTTAAAAAAAATAAAATAGCTTTTAAAATTATCTTCTTTTATAATGGATACTTGTTACAGTTTAAATAACATACAAATTTTATTAATTGAAATTAATCTTTTATTGTTGAAAATAATATTTACTTAATTTCAATTTCATTTCGCTTTTTATACAACATATATTCTTAATACTTATTAGTTTTACTTATAGTTCAGCTGCAAATGGGAACAAAAGTGTTTTAATGGGAACGGAGTATCTTCACACTAGGTGCCCTACTGCCTCTACCTAGCCTGTTTTGTGAAGCGTACAGCGTGAAGCTAAAAAAAACATCCACTATAGAATCGAAGGCAATTTCCAGCACATCCCTAGCACCAGGGCATTTAGCCCGAAATAATCGGATTGTTATTTGATATATGAACTCAGAAATAGCAAATACATCAAAAGAGGAGGAGGATCCAGCAGAACGAACAACGTCCGACCTAAATCAAGAAATCCTTCCATACCACGTCGAACACATACGTCACGGCTAAGTACATAATCCACGGAGCAAGCAGTCAACAAATCTACTCGCAAGAGTAAATAGATAAGGGTTCTTCTTACTTTTGTCTATTGAACTTGCAAAGTAAATATATGTTAAACCTTTGGGTCAACTTGTACATTTTATAACATTACATATTTATTTTTGGAAAATACGTATAAAAAACTTTGCGTATACAGGAATCAAACCCGCGCGATAAAATATTTGACACACTAAGGTGTCTCTTCGTTTATTACTTCCATTTTGTGATTCTGAGAGAACTTGGGCATAAGATACTCAGTTGTTACCGTCGTTTTTAAAAAAGCAGGGTTGCAGGGTAGCCAGAGAGACGATAGTGTTGTGACACTCCCTTCCACACTTTCCGCTGAACTTCCGAAGCATCGCGTGTTGACTAGCGGATCTGAACGCCGCACTTCACCTTATTACCAGAACAAGGAAATAAAATGTTAAAACAGTTATTCCCCTAACTTGGAACCAAACCGACAACCGTAGCGTTTACATTCACACCCTTGTACCCAACGAGTGGCATCAATTTTCTTTAAATTAGGAAAGCATATAATATCTTCTTCTTCCTCCTGGCAAAAGCTACTCCTGGAAAGCGTATAATATGCCTTAGTAAATTAACAAATACGCAAACAAATCTGGTCCCAATTTCTGCTTTAAAAAGATATTCAAAGACTCCAAAACATATTGCTTTAGCAACGTAGCCATAGATTACAATTCACGGCACGCCGCCCGATAATGATAAGCGAATTACTAAGAAACGATCCAAATAACGTCGCTCTCTTTGAGCGAAATGAGAAAGAATCCGTATCGTAATAAATCTTTTGGTGATTCTAAAAATGTTTGACAGATGTTTGGATGATGATCAAATAGATTAAGCTTCGATTTTGCAATAATATTTTTTTTAGCTTTACGCTGTATTCTGCACATAGCAGGGAAGGAGGGAACCTTAAGACACTTCCTTTACCCATTTTCCCGAATTTGGGGAAAAAAAATTTTTGCAAAATTATTATTGAGGTTATATTTGAAAATTGGTTTTTTTATGTTTAATTATTATTACTTGCTGATTAATGATTTTTTTTTAAATTTTGAATTTTTGAAAAAAATGCCTCGAAAAACATGGCGGAAAGTGGGGAACGGAGTGTCTTAACACTAGGTTCCCTCTGCTTACTTTACTGATTACGGGATACAGCGTGAAGCTGATTTTGTGTTAATTTAAATCTTAAAGATAAACTTAGTTCTAACCAACATAAAATATATTGATAAGGGATAGGACAGGAAATCGATTGAATTATAACTTCCAGTATAAAGTATAGCCAATAAATGTCTAACTTATTATATGTCACTTGTAATAATAATATAAGGAGTATCCGGTAGAACGTGAAGTATTAAAATATTATCGACAATATTGAAGTATAGGCCAATATATAACATATTTATGTAGACGACAAAAATATCCCGCGGTGATATTTATTACTGCTCATAGTTGGTAAATGTTTTACTTATAATGTCTTAATATTTATACGTTAATAAATTTTAAATAAAAAAATAAAAAACAGCTTCACACTGTATTCCGCACATAGCCGAATAGGTAAAGGAAACATAGTGTTAAGACACTTCGTTCCCGACTTTCCGCCGAATTTTTCGCGGAAAATGCGTGTAGATTGGTGGATTTCTATGTCGGGTTTTTGCCTCAGTTCCAGAGGAATAAATAATTCCTTCGAGTGGGGATCGAACTCCCAGTCGTCGCGTTACAGTTGTGTCCCTGGGCCACGACTGGCTTGCATTTCTGAATGTAACTATTAAAATTATATATAACTATCAAAGGTTGTAATATCTAGATTATAATAATATTACATTTCAATAATTGTTTATTTAGTTCATCATTACAACGGCACGGTTTTCACAACATTTCAGACCACAAGCCACAAATATCCAATAACATAATTTTCATGTGAAGGTAACCTACCTTCACATTCATATAAGCTTGCAAATTAATTAGGAAACTATATGTTAACTATAGAAAAGCTTCTAATTTCCCTTCTCATCGTTGGTTAGATATGGAGAATGTGGAGGAGAATTATCTCCAAATAGATTATTTTTAAGAAATTGAGGAACAGAAGTATCTTAATGGGAACTAAGCATCTTAACACTAATATGCATATTTACAAATAAAAAATTATGATTATGATATTATAAGTAGGTAGGTGTTTCTGTTACTTCACGCTGAATCCGGCCTAAAGCATGATATGGAACTTAGTGTTAAAATACTCCGTTTCCACTAGAAAGTGGGGGATATATGTCTTTTTTTTCTTATTAATATAAAATTTCTATAGGAATTACATGTAGATCCCATATCCGGAATTCAGTCCAAGATTCGTTCTTTATTTTCATGGTCTGACTAAATCTTATCGATTTTTTTTTTGATTTACAAGGAGTACGCCTTCATCAGTTGAAAGCTCACAAAAATGAACTTTATAGCCATAACGTGATTCTTATAAAGTATTCCTTTGAGTATCAGTCACGAATAAAATTTTAGAGAATTTTTCTTAATATTATATCTCAAGGCCGTTGTTTTATTGCTTGCTTATCAACTTTGCAGAAAGTCTTTATAGCCAAATAAGACATACTTGATATATTAATTAAATAGTTAACCTTGGGATATTAATTACTGAGCCTAGTGAGCTAAAATTAAAAAAAAATGTGTTCTTTTCCCAAGTACTAAAATTACAATAAAGCAGAAAAAACAAGTAACTCACTTTTCCCTTGAAGACTTAATTTATTAAAATATAAACAAGACTATTTTAGATTCGCAGCTTCTAATATATTATTACAATAAATTTAAATACAATCTTATGTAAATAACAACTAAAATATTCTAAAAACAACAAATGAATGTAAATAAACCGCAATTCGATGAACGAAAGCCGGGGGGTTGTTTCATGAGATCAAGTTGGCTTTGGACGAAGGAACTGCTCTTAGAAGTTCTCTGGCCGAGGCAGATTTATAGCTAGCTAGCTAAACCCTGCGACGTTGTACGTATTATTGTCACAATATACGAACACCACAAGGAACGAGTACAAATGAGGATTTTATATAAAACTTTTTATAAAGTATCTATGTGAATTTGTTCAATAATATATATAGTAAGTAATTTACTTTTTTTAGAGAAAATTATGTTTTTTTTTTGTTTCAATAAGACATACTCGTATATCACTTAAAATGTATTTATTAAAAAGATACCAATTAGTAAATTTATAAAATAGCCTCATCTGGAGGAAAGTGGTAAATGAAGTGTCCTAACACTAAATTCCCTGTGCCTGCTTTAGGCGGGATAGAGCGTGAAATAACAGAGATTGCTCAGAACTTGCTCTCATAGTTTTAAATTTGTATATATGCAGTCCAAAATCATGTAAATTTTTATTTCCTTTACAGAACCGAAGTCTAAATTTAATTTAATACATTTTAATTATATTTAGCTTACTATTTATAGAATGAAAGTATCCAGAAGTTGAGCTTATGCTGTTGCAAAAGTAAAATATGCTAAAATTATGTACGAAGTTAACAGAAAAAATACAATTATGCGGAATTTATATGAAAAAATAACATAAACAGGAAACCGTGGAACTAGTTCACGAATATCGCACGAAACTTTTATAAAGCCGGAAATAACATTTTACCTTCATATTGGCATGTTGCAGTTAAAATTATTTTGGTAAAAAAATCAGCTTCACGCTGTATCCCGCACACAGCAAGGTAGGCAGAGGGAACCTAGTGTTAAGACACTCCGTTCCCCACTAGAGGCATTACATGCTGGAGGCAGAACTCAACGCCGCGCTTGGCCTCAACACCTGAGCGATTATTATGACAGCAGATTATTTTGGTTATAAGCCGAAACAATAAATGTCTATATACTCGTACATTTGATCTATAACATAAACAATTCAAAAAAATAAAAAAGGAAACTAAATGCTTAACTTAACTACGTTTATTGTTAGGACCGTATACTATAAAATATTTTTTTTTTCTGAAATATGTAATGCTGGACAACAGATGTATAAGCAAAATAAATGTATAAGTTACTATTTACGACTGCAACATGATCCATACATTCTCTTTGTAAATCGCGATTTTGGCCTTCAGTATAAAAATATCTATTTGTTTTTTCACTTTTGTCTTTTGAAATATATTATACATTTATTACACTGCAATAAAATGGAAAAATATAAACTAAAGAATTATTATAGGTATACAGGGTGGAAGAGGCAGCGCTTCTTTTATTGAAACTGCATATAGCGTAATATATTTCAAATCCACACCTAAGAAATTAATCAAGGTACCTCAACAGTTTGGACGTAGGATTTTTTTTTCATTTCACGATTTTTATCCATACCTGTATTTCGTGTCACGCACACATACGTATGTGACGTTGCCGCTTTGACAGGTAAGTGTGTGCGTGCCTATGTTATACTTTACAAATGGCGTTTTATTTTAAAACTATATTTTTATTATTTATTTTGTTTGAAAAAATAACTTTTTCATTTTTGGGAATTATTTTTTTTCCGAATTATATTAGGCTTTTATAGAGTAGTTAAAACTGTGGTTTCATTTAAAGTGGTGCAGACAATTCCACCCTGTATAAAATAAACTATATTTTAAAAAATCAGCTTCCAAATCCCGCAGTGTAGGCAGAGGGAACCTAGTGTTAAGACACTCCGTTCCCCACTTCCTGCCGAATTCCGAAGGCTTTGCGTGTTGAGTGGCACAACTCAACGCCGCGCTTTGCCTCGACACCAGAGCGAAGAAATGGAAATATAAACATAAATAAATATTTCACTTCCTCGAGAGGGGATCGAACCCACAACCGTCGCGTTACAGTCACACCCTCGTGCCGCTGCGCCATGACGGCCTCCAACCAAGCCAACTATATTTTTGTGGTTAATAATTTATAAAATAAACATTATATATATTTTCTTACTTTTTCAGATAATATTAATTAAGTAATATTAAAAGCTCACAAATTTCAATAATCACTTGAACAAAACAAATGGTGGGTATATATAAAAACAATATATATTTACATATTAATTGAAAAATCGAGGCTTTCAATTCACCAGGTTTAATAATACTTGAAACCGTTGTCCAAATATAGATCAGTTTGTACAGGAAAGCTAATTAGACTGAATCCAGCTATTGGGTCTGATATTCAAATAATATTTACCAGATTTACTTTAGAAATTGAATAGAAACGAAAATAGACTTTATTTTAAAATGGAAGTGCTAATTTCTGTAGGCTGTTTGTGGTGCCAAGCCTGAAAGATTGTTAAATATCTTAGAAGGAAGATGAATGTTTAGTGGAGAGAGTAATTTATTTATTTATTTCGGTCTGGTAGTTATCGTTATCTTGTACGGCGTTAAGTTTCGCCATTCAATACGCAATGCCTTGAGAATTCGACGGAAGGTGAAAAACGGAGTGTCTGCCTAGGTTCCCAGGTTCCCTCTGCCTACGTGAAGCGAAAATATATATAACTATTTAATCATTAAATTAACAAGGTTTACTATCTAATAAAATAACAATGTTAATTTGATATGAAGCACAAACAAGATAATTATAATTTGTATTCTAATACAAGTAGAATATTATATGAGCATGTGTGAAATAGAAATGCTTGTTAGAGATTTTAAAGTCATATTTTTGTCCAGTTGTTTAGATTAGACCTATGAAGATACTATATTTAGGTTATTTTTCAGGCTTCACGCTGTATTTCGACATAGCTCATAGGTAGAAAGGAACCCGGGAACCTAGTGTTAAGGTAATACATTTCTCTTACCCAGTTATGTATCGGAGTTCACCTCCGTTACATTTAGGTATTGATTTATGAATGTTAGATAACAGAAATGGTTAACTCGATGTGATCTTCTACTCTTCGTATAAAATATATATTTACATAGACATTGTTAATAATAATTAATGTCAATTTAAACAATAATTATTACTTAAATGAAAAAAACCTTCACATTTTTATTTTGATACATTTGACATAATTAGGTTGATTAATATATCCTTTTTTTAAAATTAGTAGTCCCAATTGAGGACTTAATTGCTGAAGTTTTCAAATGTTTTTGTTAATTTTTAATAGCCTAGTACTTAGTATAGCATGGGTCACTGGTCACTCACAAAGGCCAATATCGTGTTTAGATCACTATACTTGTTTATTGAAACAAAATGCAGTTATTAAAAATAAACGTGCCTAAGAGATTGTTCTATAAATTTAGTCATTATTACATGCCATATCCACTAAATTATAATCGTATACTCATATAAATTTAAAAGTTACTCGTAATTAAATTCTAAGATATTTGAACTTATCAACCCCCCATATAAAATTAAATGTTTTACGTACTTAAATTCGAACAATACTCCAAAAGCAGTTCAATTTGTTCTTTAACATGTTTAATATTCGCATTTCAATTAGAGCCGACTCGAAACGATTGAACTGCTGTCTTAAGAGAAAGTTATAACAATAATACTTTGTATGGAAAAGTTGCTTATATTTGCCATTCCGAACACATTAATCACGTGCGTATGTAATTTACTGAATTAATATTATGCCTACATTTATATTATTTTCATCTATATTTGAAGCCAGTCGTGGCCCAGGCGTAAAAGAGTGACACCGTAAACGTTAGGTTGTGGGATTGGTCCTTTTGTAACGAGGTAAAGCGCGGCGTTGAGCTCCGCCGCTCAATATACAATTTTGCGGATAATGGAAACAAGAAAGAAAGTAGGTACCCTCCAGGATCCCTCTGTCTACCCTGCTATCAACAGGATAAATTGACCAAGAATACAATATTAAAGACATAATCCGTGAAAAATTAACATAATTAAAAAATATTTAGAATATCCACCATTAAATATAAGTATCTTTTTAACCGACTTCAAAAAGAAGGTTATCAATTCGACTGTATTATTGTTATTATAAATACTTCTTTTATTTAATTTAAGTGAAATTCCGTATATCTACGAACACACAACTCCTTTACAAAATGTCATACTACAAAAATAACGTTCATAATTTTAGGCGTTAAGTATCATAACCTAAATTGCGAGAGAATTTTGCACGCGACAGTATTTCAGACTCAAAATATATTAAAGTAGTTCAAGTTGGCAAAAATCCAATCATCGTAATTATGGAGTTTTCGCTTATCATACATTTTAATATTGCTGCCTCTAACATCTGTTATCAGTTGTGATAATTAATGAACTTCAAATATTGAATAGAATTTCTTTAGATATTTTTTAGGTCAAAACATATTACCGATCGATATCTACTAGGGGGAATGAAATATTTAATATTTTAATATTTCGTCGCGCTAGTAAAGAGGCAAAGCTCGGCGTTGAGTTCCCACACTCAACACGAAATATACGAAAATGAAAGTGGAAAATGGAGAGCAGAAGTGTCTTGTCTACCCTACCATGTGCGGGATACTGCGTAAGACATTTCGACTTAAGATATTAACGTGGACAAACTCACAGACAAACACATAAAATTTTTAGAAACCATTATTGTGGGTCCTATGCCCTTAATAAATGCCCCTAATAATAGATTTTCTTATATAACTTTCAAGTAGGTACGTACAGACAGCGATTAGTTACGAATTTTATTATAAGTAATTGAAATCTATTACACTATTTTATAAGCAAATAAAAATATTTAGATAATCCTCTACAAGAACAATATTTCATTTTAAAGTTAAAGATGATATCTACTTAATAACTCATAATATAGGGTAAAAGTTACGCTCTAAAACTGCACTAATCACGATGCAATTATTATTATTATACCCTACGGCCTACGTGCTTATAAATAAAGAATAAGAGAAACATAGGTATATCTTATTTTTTACATAGCGGGATTTGAAGCCGCGCCTCTGCGATGGCCTCCAAGAGGGTTTATCAAATCCCGCTACGTTCAAATTGTTCAACTGTTAGCGGGATACAGCGTGAAGTTGAGCTAACGTACCAAACAATGTCTAAAACTGAATACATTAATAGAAAGTGACTATTGTAATATTCAATGATAATTTAGGTACTAACTGCTAATAGGAACAACATTCTCATACATTCTAAGCTTTACATAATTCAGTATAACACTTGCGCGTAACGAGCGTTAGGGTATTCAACGCAAATTAGATTTGCGTCAATAGTAAACAAAGGTTTTGGTAAAATAATAAATAATAGAAGGAACTTTAATCCGCAATCGGGATTGTAAACACGACAGGTTATGGGTTCAATTTCCAGTTGAGGAAATATTTATTATTTTCATCTCGTCGCTCTAGTATCGAAGCAAAGCGTGGTGTTGTTTTTCGCCACACAAATTGCAATACCAGAATTCAGCGGAAAGTGGGGAGCGGAGTGTCTTAGCACTAGGCTCCCTCTGCCTACCGCTACATGCCAGAAATGACGTGACGCTAATCGACATTAAACTATCTATTTTTTTCTAATTGTTTAATTTTAATGTTTAAAAGTTTAAATATGACATTTTTTTGTAAGGAACCACCTGTATGTTTCGTAGTGCTATGTTTGTATATATGTTTGTATATATGTTTGTATATGTTTGTATATAAATGTTCATAAGCCTTCACTTATAGAGAGTGCCAGACTAATAGCTCTACCATTTCCATTATACCTCGATAGTGGAATTTCAATAATAGAATTAGTATACAATATTTGTTAAATTTTCTTCATAATACGGATTTTGAGACTTATCAAATATTTGAAAATTACGTGTGTCTATAGACGGTTGTGGATTTGATCCTCACCCAAGGGAATGAATAATTAGTTTTTAATATTTTCATTTCTTAGCTCTAGTATTAAGGTAAAAGCACTGTGTTGAATTCCACCACTCAACACGCAATGCCTCGAAATTTTGGCGGAAGGTTGGGAGCGGAATGTTTTAACACTAGGTTCTCTCTGTCTACTCTGCTAGATTCAGGATACAGCATGATGCTGAGAAAAAAAAATTAAAAAGAAAAATGATACAAGCAGTAAGTATGACACGAGCCCATTTCATTCGCTTTGGCTCTCAGATCTCCAGTTAGATATAACATTTTTTTATATAGGGATGTTACTTTTAAGTCTATAATAAAATATTATTTGAAACATATTCTTTTTAATTCCAACTACATTGGATTTCGCACAAAATACAATAAAACGTAGACAATAAAGTCTTTGTTCACCTTCAAGTTTTTTTTTTAAATTATGATATGTCTTCTTAATACAACGGCTTCATCATACAATTTTAAATATCACAATTTTTTATATATCTTTTAATTCTTTAAGCATAAACTATAATATATAAAAATTTAAACAAAAACATCTTATCAAAAAAAAAATCTCAGCATAAATTAAAAACATAATACAACACTGTAGATACTTTGATATAATAAACAGAACAGAATTCACCAAATAAGTTTTTAATAAAGCTCCAGAACATCGAATCCAGAAGTTAATTAAATGAATGTTAATTAAGCAGCTGTAGGTATAACCCTGGCTGCCTTTGTGGAGGCGTGATATTGAAGCGTGTGGTGCATCCGTCCTGGCACAATGGTGAGATCGGTATCAGTACTGTCGGTCTCGTTGACCTGTAATTAGGTCGCAGGTTAGGTAGTACAGCATTTGTTTATTATATTGGTTTTAGGTATTGGTTTGTATTATATTGTGTAGATTCGATTTTCTGTTCGCTTTTTTCTTTGTTTTCTTAGTTGTAGTAATTATTAACAATATTTTGTTTAACAGAAACGTTATTTACTGCCAAACTTATGATAACTAACTAACATAGACTTTTCGGAAGCATAGTTCATGTTAAAACATTATTTCTGCATTCAAATAATATGAAAAAAATAATAAAATTGTGTTATACTTATCAGTTCAGTTCACTTCTTAATTAATGGCGCTTCGAGCGTACCAGTTGGGCACTAATCACTTCGCCAATGTCACGTTGTATGGAGAACACACAAAGGAGGTTGTACGGTAAAAAAGAGATTATATTACACAATAGGAGAATGCATGTCAAAAAGAGGTCCAGTTAAAGTACTATTTATACTTA
The DNA here is from genome assembly GCA_016802625.1 of Heliconius numata. Classification (NCBI taxonomy): domain Eukaryota; kingdom Metazoa; phylum Arthropoda; class Insecta; order Lepidoptera; family Nymphalidae; genus Heliconius; species Heliconius numata. The sequence goes on along the minus strand of JAEBDU010000105.1, from coordinate 250,812 downwards.
TCTATAGTTCGATCCCATCTAGTCTAATCAAAAATGTGTAGAAATCGCACCATACTTACGCTTCACTTATTTATCTCTCTCTATTTTTGAAGCAGCTAACAACCTAAAGTAAGCCTCACATACCTGCAACAAGAAAAACCTTATTAATTACTTTGAACACAACACTGCTTAAGTGACTTTTCTATCAAACTTTCAACTTCACGCTGTATTTGTAGCTATTGAGTTGCGGAACTCAAAACCGCGCTTTGTATCGACACCACACCAAAGAAAAGAAAATATAAATTTAAATAAATCAAACCTACAACCAGTCACATTTACAATCACAGACTTTTACCCCTGCGCCATGACCAAACTCCTCGAATCTGAACAAGTTGGTAAATCACGTATAACCTAAATAAAAGACCTACACAAAGTTGTAAACTGTAAATGCAATTGGGCTGTAGCTGCCAGGGTGCCAGGCCTAATTAGCAGCGCTTTACAGAATACTAAACGACAGAGCCCTTTGTGCGTATGGGAGATAAACCCTGTGCTTTACATCCGGGATTGAGAGCCGATCAAAATCATGGATACGTGATCCTATTTTGCATCAATACAAGAGCTCGTTTAAATTTCCAATGTGAAATATGAATGTTAATTTTCACAATAAAAATACATAATAACTAGCGACGCTCGCGGCTTCGCCTGCTTATTTGTTGTTATGTTATAGCAAATTAGAAGAAATTTTAATATAAATTATAGCCCATATGTTACTCTGATAAATAAGCTATATTAATGTCAAAATTAATCTAAATCGA
>JAEBDU010000105.1:206427-220018 GCA_016802625.1 Heliconius numata | reverse complement strand
CGGCAGATGTCGATAGTGCCATCTTTCATAATATGTCTCTGGTAGTTCCGTGTCTACATAATTATTACGATTGCAAAGTAAAGAAAATATAGAAATGGAGTATATAAATAGTGTTTCATCACTAGGTATCAGAGCAAGAAGAAGCTCTGATTCAACTCTAGCTAAGGTTGAATGACTATTGGCTGACTGAACAATTGAATATATCTGTCTACCCATATAAAATGTATTCACGGTTTATCCTTCATATAGCAGGAAAGGTAGAGAGTGAGTAGTTTCAGGACACTAATTTCTTCAAATTCCTAAATTGTGAGATCCAATAGCGCGCCTTGTGTTACCAGAGCTGAGAAATTAAAATATTCCATTCACTATAATTAACTGGTCCAAACTTTAACTCATAAGTTTGATCCATTATCTTAAATAATTAATAGCATGAACGAAATCCACAGCACGAGTTCACCGCACACGTAATACGATCGTAAAATAAAATAAAGACAGTTTGAAAACTTGCATGATATTACTGAAATATAAATTTGGTTTTGTATTCCACATATAAGAACTCAAACAGAAGTTGGGAATGGTTGCAATTTGCCAAGTTTGCCTTATCTAGACCGGTGGGAAGTTATAGGAGACGTGCCTAGAGTTGGAGTTGGATTTGAACGGGCTTCCCGTCTCTCCGATAATGGTCGCTGTGCGGCTATCAGTTTGGATCGCAAGTTCACAAGTTCATGCTGCGGGAGATGCTGAGCCAGATAGTGAATGGAAACTTTGCAATGAATACGCTTTTCTTGCGGACGATGCACTTTCGAACTTTACCAAGCTGCTGCTTGCTGACCAAGAGAATATTGAGACTTTTATTACATTACATTGTAAGTTTAAATGGCGGTATTTGTCTTTAAATTGAAGATTCATTTTTACATCTTATATTCTCAGTTTCTTTTTCGATTGGCATAGAATGTTATTGGAACTCCATACTTTTGCCATTCCATATAGATTGGTGCTGATTTTTTTTTTATTGTAGATAGGCAAGAATTTGTCCGCTATCTCACCTGGTTGTAAGTGACGATCCGAACGAAGGTGGAGCATGCTTGCCTAAATAGTGCCTATTCACTCGTTCTTTAAAGAGGGCCAGGTTATACTTGTGGGGGAACAGTTCAGCAGGCAGGGAGTTCCACTCCTTAGCCGTTTGCATTAGGAAAGTGGAGGCGACGTGCTGCGTACGAAAAGGTGGTATATCGACGAGATATGGGTGATTCAAATATTCTTGTCAGATTATTATAGCCAATTTGAACCTACACCCCTCATATAATTTGAGCAACATTTCAAATTATTCTCAATTATAGCACGTCAACGTCAGAAAAATTGTTATTCATATCAGTGATTGTTTAAAATCGTGATTCAAAATGTTGGTGGGTCTGCGGTTAGGCCTTGGTCACCTTTTTTGTGAAACTCAAAACCGGATTTACGTTTCATCAGCTGCCAAAGAAATAGATCGCTATTTAAAATTCTGCACGTTGTGAATCGATTAAAAGCAGAGAAAAAAAATCGTGCTTGTATTATATTTTCTAAATTACTTTTAACTACTATAATTACTTAATTCATTTATTGAACCTGTAATGTGTTCTTTAGAAGTTTAATTTATTTTAAAAAGTATTTTAATTTAAACTATTTTAATTGTTCAAAAGTTATGAAAGACTTATTATAAAAGCATTTTAATACAAAAATTTTAAAACTAAAGTAAAATTCAAACGAAATTTCAGGCCACATTCAATCTCAAACAACCACAAAGGGACGATTTTAATAAATTTCTTCTTTAAGGGATAAAATACTTTGGGAGTGTTTTCATGTATAAAAAACATAATTTATAATTCAAAGGCACAAACCAATCGGATTAATTATCATTCTGTTGAATAGATAAAATTGAGACGTAAAAGAATTAGTATTTCTAATTAAGAATTAAATAATAGAAAACTCTTAAACACTTTTAAAAAAATTATTAATTAGATATTCTATGCTATTAGTACAGAATATTCTGCGCTTAGTGCCTATTAGAAATTCAAATCAGAAAAAAAACAAAAAGGAATCAAATAATATTTTTACAATTTCTCGACAATTTAGTCAAACCGTTCACTACGTTCTCCAATTTTCCTTAGTTCAAAACATGGCGTATTCAATGGCGATACTCAACGTTGCCAGAGCTACAATTAAAAAGAAAACAATTCAGTCCCCGCAGCACGTCTCGAATCCACACCCACATCCAAACATTTAAAGGTCTCTATAATACCTAATAGTTTCTTTACCAGTGCTACTGAACACCTTAAAAACTCGACAAACAAGCTTGATAATTCTCGTAGTGTCAGACAAATTGCAAGTGTCGTCTCAAGCGAGACATTAAAACGCTAGCGTAAATCTCCCTCGACCGTAATACCGTTGCTTATTTTGTGTTTTTAGTGTTCACGTGCTGAGATTGCGATGTGCTTGTCTTGAGTGCAGACTTAAGTGTTTTTTTTTTCAGCTTCGTGCTGTACTTGTACGCAGCAGTGTCTTAACAATTGGTGGTTACCAATTCTAGGTTCTAATCTGATCTCCATTTTCAGCCGAATTCTGGAGCTAATGCTTGTTGGGTGAAATGTCATCCTCAAGTGGCATAAGAACTCACAACCTGTCGAGGTTAAAATTTTTGCCTCAATAAATTTATTATATAATATCACAAAAAAAAAAATATTTAGTAGGTACGTTTTTTGTATGTAAAATGAAAACATTTAGTTTTAATAACTTAGTTCTTAGTTAATTTGCACGAATACCGAATCATGGTTTTAGTATAACATTTGAAAACACCATAAAATAATCTAGACATACAAACTAGAGGAATAGCACTAACAATAAAAATAGAACTAACCCTTTAGTCCCGAGTCGGATATCTCAAACGTCATCAAAGCTAAACGAGCTGTCTCCAACTGAAGTCGTATAAACAAACAACATTGTTCTTGTTCTTAACACTATTAAGTGGCCATTCTTATGACTTGTTCTTTAATGTATGAAGCATTATGGTAATAAGATGATTTCAAATATGTTTTATTTAATAGTTTATTTGTCTCAATAGAGTACTTAAGATAATTTTTATTTAAGACATTATATTTGAAAAGTAATGACATTACGTCAAAGTACTATTTAATATTTTATTATATTCAATAAATAAACATAAATTAAGCATCATTATCATAAATTAAATCTAATCGGGTTTTGTAATTATTTTTTTTATTTACTTGCTCTGAGTCAAAGACAAAACGCGGCGTTGAACTTCGCCTATCAACAGATAATATATCGATGATTGGGCGGAGTAGGGAATGGAGAGTTGTAACACTAGATTTTGCCTCTTCTATATGCATCCATTATATGAAAATAAAGGAATATACTTGATGAAATAAAGAAAGGTAATTAGATTTTCTCCGACTATTGCTTATAGATATGCTTGTTTCATTATGAAAATATCATAGTTTGGGTAAGTTTCGTGAAATGTTAAAAATATTAAAAAATAATATTTAATTATCTAAGGGACATCGAACCCACAACCGTTGCGATACAGTCACAACCTCGTTCCCCCTAAACACGACTGCCTAATGCGGTTATTGTAAACAAATCTTTTTGTTTGGCACGGACTGGCAAAACAAAGAAATCACATATCCATAAACTTAAAACAATAAAACTATAAGAGGTTAATAAAATTATGGTAAAAGGTGGACTTATCTCTATTAAATTTATTACAACTAAAGTTTAGAACACGTACGATGCAAGAAACAGTAATTTAATAGTTTGCGAAACGTATACCGAATATGGTTATCTAAGCAAAAAGTCACTATCTTTTCTCTAAATGGATAATAAATATCTTAGAACAAGTCGTATACGACATCTAATCTAAAAAGATAAGATAAATGTACATACACATTTTAAAATGAATCCTTAGAAATATAAAAATATATCTAAATAAGAAATATTTAATAAATAATGACATAGTCATACACAATATTTATCTTGCAAATGTCCCGCCTAGAGCAGGGTAGGCAGAGGGAACCTAGTTTTAAAACTCATATCACTAGGTTCCCTCTGCCTAACTTAAGACATTTCATTCCCCACTTTCCGTCAGCTGAGACATTGCGTGTTCAGTAGCGGATCTCAAGGCAGCTCTTTGCCTTGTTACCAAAACCAAGAAGCCTGAGATGAAGTGCTAATTAAACATTAAATAATAAAAGCTTAAGCAAACGAAGGAAATAACAACATAATAAGTAACGACAGCAAAACAATAAAAACCATAAAGTATTAGAAAGATAAAGTGAGGACCTCTTCAATAACGATAAAGACTAAATCTGAGAGACGGTCGGTACAAAATAATATAAAACAACACAGCGAGCCGCAAAGCAAATAAAAGATGGAGATTCAAATGGACTTATTATGAAGGCGGCGTACGACCTACCGCGGACGCACGAGCTGGGAATACACTATAGTAATTTTTTAACCATACTGTCATTTTTTAGGGTTCTGCCATTTTAATGAGAAATAATTAATATAACTTTAAAAAAATTGTATAAAACTCAGCACATGCTTAAGTTGGGTAATCATTAAACAGAAACCTGTCAAAGACATTCTGTTCTTCACTTTCCGCCAAAATTTGAGACAGTGCGTGAACACTACTGTTTGTTTTTACTAGAGCGGAGAAGCGATCGATATATGATATCCCAATCGTGTTTGTCCAACGGTTGATCAAACACTCAATGTTTGTATTGAGAGGAAGCCAATATAATCACTATGCGTCATTATATGAAATCAGCACAATAAATATATAGAAGAAAAAATATAATATATTGGAAGAAAATTGGTAACTATGAATCGTCTTAATAAAATTAAATCTTCATTACATTAATAAATAAAATAAGCCTTTATTCGCTGACCATTTCAGAATAAACTATACATACAATAAAAATTTAAAAGACTTAAGAATTGAAAACATTCAAAAAATAATTAATTCCAGCAGCCAGTTTTTTTGGTCAGGTTGTCCAGAGAGGCAACCAGAATATCAAGACATAGGCCTCCCCTTTCATTACATTACAAGTCAATTATTATAGATTAACCTCATATAATCGATAATAATTAAGCGCAACCATAGTAAATTATAAACAAAAACAATCATATATTTACTTCGAACGAGACTTAAATAGAAAACAAAACAAAACTTTAACCAGATGTCCCGCTTGTCCCTCGTCGCTTTTTATAGTCTCAAGACAAATATGTACTTGAGTTCACAATAAATATTGCAAAAGAACATTTCCAACGATTAATAGCTCTAATTGTTCGACAATTTCAAAGGAACGTGGTTTTTGTTTTGTTTATACATATCAGAAAATAAACAATCCATACCTATATAATAAATTCGAAAGTAACTCTGTCTGTCTGTCTGTCTTTTACGCAATCAGGGCCAAACCGCTAGTTTAATTGTGATAAAATACACATATACACATATAGAGATACTTGAGGGTCTCGGGATGAACATAGGATACTTTTTTTTCTCATATTTATAATATTTTCAATATGTGTACCAATGTATTAAAATACTTATTAATTTAACATGCAATTTATTCCGCCATGTTAATAACAACCGTCGCTAAGCGACCGTTGATAAGCAAGGATTTGCAAAGTTTGTTGTTAGAAAACGTCACCCAAACAGCTGCTGAGCTGAGCTTGCTTAACGCATCTCTCTACTAAAAACGGAAAATAATTTCATAAATGTATTTAATAAATATTCGTATAGTACTAGCGAGCGTAGCCGCGTTCGGGTCCACTAGTATATAATAAGAGAATGCAAAGATTATACAGCTTATGTTTTTAGTTCAGTAATGTTAATATTAAGTACTTGCTTCAACCGTATTGTCTTATAAATAGTGAAGAACCTGTTCTGTAATAGTTTTAAGCTTCTACCTTGTTTTATGGTTATAGCATAAAATTTTATGTTCTTTTTGCAGAAAACATTTTTAACGTACCTATGGGAATGTTATTTTCTATGTAGCTACTGCTATATTATGTAAGCCAACTTTGAAATTAAGTAATAAAAAATAGTCTTAAAAAGCTCTACTTTAATATTAATCCAGCTTTTAATAAAAATGTATAACAATATTAATTAATATAATAACACTGATGAAAAGTATGTAAAAGATAATAATCGTATCTTCGCCTACTTGTTAATGTAATAATGATAAGAGCTTTATTGATGAAATTAACTTGAAAACTTGAGACGAAGAGCATATAACAAACAAGAAACTTTACCTCGAGATTTATAATCTATCTAAGCAAACAAAATGGACGTTGTTACCTTTAATAAAAATTATACTCGTTGATGCAAAAAAACCTTTTTCCTTGTAATATTTAAGTATAAATAAATAAATATTACAGTTTTCTTATTTAAGTGGTCACATTAAGAACATAAACTTTAAGTAACAATTTGGTCTCATATCACCATCAAAGATAAGGAACATCCTATAATCGTCAATTATCTTTTTATTTTCATCAGAATTCAAATATAAACAAAAAATTAAGTACTTAATTTCCTTAAATGATGGCTGTCGAAAAAAAATTTTAAATCCTTATGTTTTGAGGCACAACATGATTGGTGATCGCTATAATAATAATGATGATGATGATGATGATGATGATGATGAAGATGCCATAATCCGTGCTAGGACGTACTGACCGCACGCGATGCTGGTGAATTTGATGTTATATAAAGGAATGTTTATATTTTAATAATTTTTTGCATTCAACACTCCATGACAGAATAAGAGACATTGTGATCTTTCACTAATTTGTCTATCCATATAAAACGTGCGTAAAGATAAATTAAAACAAAGTAATAATAATAAATAATAACAACTATTTGAGGCCAGTAGCAGCACGTAGACGTGTTGTGAGTTCGATTCATACTCAAGGAAATGAAATATTTAATATTTTCACTTCTTCCACCGCCGCCGCCACTCAACACACACCTCCAGAATTCACCGTAAAATGGGGAACGGAATTGTCGTAATGGGAACGGAGTATCTTAACACTGTGGGACACAGCGTGAAACAAAAAGTAATAATAAAAAAAATACTAATAACTACGTCCGTTCCCTGCGACCTTCATTAGGACAACTTCAGGTACAAGTTTTTTCAACTTCGTCCAATGTCGAACCACCTTTAGTATCGTATAATCAGTCCCTGACATTCTAATAACACGACTAGCTTCTTATTACGGCGTCTACTATATGTCATTATGTTTTGCTTAATTCGGGATTTATAATAGCTTCGAGCGGTTGGTACTCAGAAGCCAATGACAAGTGGTCTGGTATCTAAATCCATACCTATATTATAAATTCGAAAGTAACTCTGTCTGTCTGTCTGTCTTTTACACATTCAGGGCCAAACCGCTAATTTGACTGTGATAAAATACTCATATAGAGATACTTGAGGGTCTCGGAATGAACATAGGATACTTTTTTTCTCATATTTGTAATATTTTCGATATATACCAATATATTAAAATACTTATTAATTTGACATGCAATTTATTCCGCCATGTTAATAAATACGGTCGCTATGCGACCGTTGCTAAGCAACGATTTGCAAAGTTTGTTGTTCCAAAACGTCACTCAAAACGAACTTGCTTAACGCATCTCTCTATTGAAAATTGAAAATAATTTCGTAAATATATTTAATAAATATTCGTATAGTTCAAGCGGGCGTAGCCGCGTTCGGGTCCACTAGTTATTTATAAATCTAATATTTGGACAAGTGTAATAACCATACTCAAATAAAATACTTCTAAGACATTTTCTTGTACTAAAACAATGTACTTACTAAGTTTAAATTGGAAGTAATATTTGGATTCCAGTTATTAAGATATATTCCATTAAGATAGAGTTCATTAAATCTTCGATATTTGAATATGAACTTAATTTACTTTACAGAATTTTCATAGTTCGACAAGTCTATGAAGTTTATGATACGTATCACGAAGTCATTCAAACTTCGTAAAACCGCATACCAAGTAAGAAGCAACGAGTCGATGGAAATTCCAAAAGTTTTCAGAATTAATGGTTTTCTTTATCCGAGTTTTAATGCCAATCTAGTTCTTGAGATACCATCGTGAACTTATCGTATGTAAAAAGTAAAAGTTATACAAGAAATGTTTTAAAAAGATTTCAGCTTTGAGAGAAGAGATTTTGTTAGCTTTATAACTTTTAAAATTAGCTTCACGCTGTATCCTGCTGAATTTTGGAGGCATTGCTCCTTAAATGGCGGAACTCAACACCGCACTTTGCCTCGAGCGAGCGAAGCGAAATGAAAATATAAATTTAATTAAATATCCTCCAGTGGGAATCGAACTCTCAACCACTCGCGTTTACAGACACACTCTGTACCCATGCGCCGCGACTGGCCTGCCAAAACTATAGCTTAAGTAAAAAAACAAAAATATTAAAATAAATAAATATATAACAAGTATATATGCTGTGGAATGCTGAAACTCTTATCGATATCCATTGAAGGATTATCCAGAAAACGGTAAATATCTCCTTCTGGATGGACAATTTAATATCACTCAAGTAAGACCCAAATCCCAAATATAGTTTGCATAACATAAGACAATCTTACTAAACACAAATAAATGGATCAGTCAAGTTACTCGTAAGATGGCAATTTGCTGGGTCAATGGGTTTAAGATAAAGAGCAACAGGAACTTGGACCTTTTCTAATATACATACCCCTATCTGTTGGGAATGCCTACAACGATACAATAAAGGGAGGGGTCATTTTTTTGATGAGTTTGGGATCATTTTAATTTGAATAAAGGGTTTTTTTGGTCAAATAAAGTTTTATTTTTCTGCTTAAAAAATTGTGGTATGTTAACAGCTAAAGGGTATGAGATGACTTGATAAATTACCCCGTAATTACGATATTTTGGTAATAAAAGAGGGTGGCTTTTGTTAAAAATTTAAGTAGATGTCGCATCCTAAATCCAAATACATAAAAAAATTTAAACAATATATTTTAGGTAGTCATTTAAATTGCTTCCTATCAATTAATGTAAATCTAAATATGAAATGTATTACAATTTTAAGACTTTAGACCTATACAATAAATAAAAATAATGGTTAAACTATTGAGAAAAAATGTATTTTATTAACTATTTTATAATAAAAAATGTGCTAATTAATGTAAAAGTACAAAAAAACAACGTTAAAATGTCAACTTTAATCATACTTAGACAACAAAGTAATATAATATGGCAATAATCCAAAGTATAATATTTACCAACAAAGGAATTCAAATTAAGGAGCGATCTTATAAATGTTATTTCCAAATATCTCGGCGCACAATTTCCACGGTCTGAATGTTATCAGATCGAAAATTATTGAAGCTTCAACACTAACCCTTTGTCTATAAGACGCCATTTGTACGAATCAAGACAACACTATCTGATTATATTGCTCCTATATCAAAGGAATATCTTCGTAAATGCTTGAAATATTATAATATGTAATATAATATATGAACGATTTTTTTAGCGTTACGTAGGCAGAGGGAACCTAGAGTTAAGACACTCCGTTATCCATTTTCCATCGAATTCTAGAGACATAGTTGGGTGATGTTCGATATCTTGAGAAAATGAATTTTCTTTATCAAATATCTTAAGTTTTTTTTTAATCTCAGCTCTTATAAAATACAATATAGAAAATTATAATAGACTATAAAAAATAAAAACAATATTAAGTATATACATATATTATCTGTACATTAATGAGTTTTAAGTTTCACATCTCATTTAGCTTGCTTCCTTTGAGTGTCAGTCTTTGACGACGTATTAATTTGATCCGCCGGAATTGGAATCCTCTTTGCGGAATGAAAGAAATGGTTGTTGTGTAACGACATCGGGTCTTTGCTTAGATACTATCCTCACCTACTTATGAAGTTAATTGCTTTCTTTTCACTTTCACGCTGTATCCCGCACATAGCTGGTAAGGCAGTGGGCACATGGATTTTCGTTTTAGGCTTAGTGGTAAGACACTCTGTTCGTATTAAGACACGTCACAAGAGTGAAGAAATGAAAATATTAAATATTTCATTTCCTCGAGTGGCAATTGAATCCACAACTTGTCATGTTTGCAGTTTTCACTTGCACCACTACGCTACCACTGATCTCAATTTTTTTTACAATTGCAATACAATTAAGAATTATTCATAAACTGTATTGTTATATGGTTGTTTCATATGAATCCAATAATTTAAACAAATAAGAATATTTATTCACTTCTCGTCATATATAACAGTTAAGTAAAATTCAATAATCGATAAAAATAAACCTACCACTATAAGCCATATATAGGGCATAGGCGAAATTAATGCAATCGGTTTAGAGAAGGCCAAGCGACAGACTCTGTGGCCGTTGGAAGATAAAGCCGCCGACACAAAGCAGGTACCCTCGACCCCCCACCCGCCCCCTGAGGCAAGGGGACCGTTTAAGCCGACGACGATTGCCCCTCACAAAAGACAGTCGCGAACCCCGCCCTCGCTTTCGACTGCAGAATGGAGACGAAAGAAAACGGAATCTCATTCCGAACCAAGCCTCATTGTCGTGAATCTCTCACAATTGCTTTTTCAATTTTACAATCCTCTCAAACTATTCCTTAGTTAGGCTCTCGATTTGTCGCTGTTTGTGATGTTTAAACAACTCGAGCTTTAAATTATTATTGGTTAATAGAATTAACTCCAGAGATCAGATGGGACTAATAATGCACAGGAGAGAAAGAGAGAGAGAGAGAGAAAGACATATTTAGGTTGACAATTTATTATTTTCCTTAAAGACAACGACACAGTTCTGTGGGTCATTCTCCGCAGCGGTGCCAACACATTTTGGCAATATGCCGACAGTTTTGATGTGTATGCGTCCGATCGCATCACCGGAAACATGAGCTTGGGCATGTACTAAAAACTACTATTTCTAACATTTTATTTCGTAACGTTGATAAGCAACGTATATGTAGGTAAAAAAAAGCCGTTGAAGCCTTCGTGACGTAGCGGCATAAGGGTGTGACTGTAACGCGACGGTTGTGGGTTCGATCCCACTCGAGGAAGTGAAATATTTATTTACGTTTATATTTCCATTTCTTCGCTCTGGTGTCGAGGCAAAGCGTTGAGTTCTGCCACTCAACACGCAATGCATCCAGAATTCGGCAGAAAGCGGGGAACAAAGTGTCTATATGTAGGTAATATGTTATAAACATTTTTCTTATACTTTGATAATGATTTTGAGAAAGAAATGTAAATACACAATAATATAAAACACTCATTCAGAAGTTATCTCATTTTCACCCAATTCTTCAAATCCATTTAAATAGAATTAAAACAATATTTATTGTTATACAAGAATTATCTACAAAGGAACGGGCGCCATTCTGTTCATGTTATTTGAACTACGCCGAATCTCTTTTATTTCATACGACGCGAGCAGTCTTTGTGCCTTACATTTCTGAATTTACTTTGAAAATGTTAGTTCAAAAATGTTTTGTATAGATGTAATGATCCATCACTTATGTCCATATATAATAAACATAGGACCCACAGTATTAATATTCCGTATTCCCTATTATATAATAAGTCTTCCATTTACATACCATTAAGCATTCCATACAACTTAATTATGGTTTATATTTGAAAAGCAGATTGTGCTCCATAAAAAATTTAGTTAAAATATTATTACAAATCGATTTAATTATTAATAGTTAATTACTTAGTAAATATAAAAAAATTGAATTCCAATATTCTATGTTTATAATCTATAGATCGATCGAAGGCACTCGCGCTAAGGTTCCTCTAATGCCTGACACGTAAAAATATGGAGAATGGTGACAAAGATAGAAAATACACCTTTTGTATAATAACAAAATTCCTCAGAGGGAAGCTGTTTCAAGACAATAATTTATGATGGACACCTACAAGACCTCGCGTCATCCACAATACATTTCTTGCACGAAGCATCACGATTAATGCACATCTCGCACGCGACATACACTAAAATATTATTCCTTTTTGTGTTTTTAGAGGATAATGCATAGAGACCAGTCGTAGCGCAGTTTGCGGGTTCGACACTCGAAAAGTATCGAGGTAAAGTGCGGCGTTGTGTTCCGCCACTCAACAAGCAAGCAAGAAAATGAAGAACGGAGTGTCTTAACACTACCTTTCTTGTGCGGAATTCAGCGTGAAGCATAGTTAATATATTATACAATGATAATTTTCCATCAAATATTTCATACAAGAAGACCAAAGAATATTTTCGTTAGGTAATTCCTTGAAACCATTAATCACGAAGGTCAATGATTTACTTGAGGCCAACATTGGAATAGCTCGAACTAATTGATATCATTTATAACAATCTTTGTTGAACCGAATTGCCTTATTACAACTAACGATGAGTTCCTCACATCACAATTTTATATATTTTGTTGAACTACCACAATAACAATCAATCCCTAAAGGTAATCTAATATGTGTAAGTGGATCTTCAATCAATAGTTTATATCAGAGACATATTTGATCGTAGTTTAATTTTTATTTAGAATTGCGTTTAAATCGGTTTAGCTCTGAGATTAACAAATGCACACAGACAAACAAACAAAACATTTTAAAATCATTGTTTTGGGGTTTTTATTATATAGTTAAATCTGTGACATATTGCTTTACGACAATTAATAGCCAGAAACAATGAACACATATAACAATACTGAAATTTAATTAAGCACTAGAAGCAATTCATAGAGGCGAGGCAAATGTCAATAGTGATATAAAATTCACTTTTATTACCCGATTCAAAGATTTTACAATTAATCTTGCTTTTCAACGAAAAGAATACCATCATTTTAAAATAAAAAAAAATCAACTTCACGCTGTATCCCGCATACAGCAGGATAGGCATTCCCTATGCCTAGTTTTTCAGTTCCAACACTTTCACCAAAATTTCGGAGACATTGTGTATAGATTGACGGAACTTAACGCCGCATTCTAACATAGTTTAACCAAAAATACTAATTACAATTAGCAACAAAAGTAAATGAAAAGCAAGCTTTAAATCGAATACAACACAGCAGGTAGGTAGGAAATGAACCAAATCTATTGTTTATTGTCTAGGAACGCAGACCCATTAGAATTAATGTTTCAATAAGTAATGGGATGTGCACGGCACGCTGTCTGTAATACGCTTATTTACGAACAGTATTGTAGATTACAGTCATATACATATACTAGCGGCCCGCTCGCGGTTTCACCCGCGTGAACTATGTTATTATTAATTTCTGTCTCCATGGCTACGTCCTAGTGAACTCTATGCAAAATTTGAGACTCCTAGCATTTAGTAACGAATGACAAAGACAAATGTCAATAGTAACGAAGTTTCATATAAACTTTCAACCCCAAAAACAACCCCTTAGAAGTCGAATATTACAAATTCCCGTCTTAGCCAGCACCTACGTCCTATAAGTAACTCCTACGCAAAATTTGAGATTCCTAGCACATGT
>JAEBDU010000105.1:195252-206327 GCA_016802625.1 Heliconius numata | reverse complement strand
TATAGATAGAGTCATTGCTCTAGTAGTCTATATAATATTAGCAAAATTAAGCTCTTTAATATTTTGGTTTAAACTTACATTATATAAGAATCTTTTAGAGCCTTGCCTAGTTTGACAAATTTTATTATATCATAATTATTATTTTAGCTTCACACTGTACCCCCCATACAGCAGGAAAGGTAGAGGGAATGTAGTACAAAGGCACTCCCTTCCCGAATTTCCGCTGAATTAAGAGGATATAAACTGAACAATTTTTGCTATAACTAAAAAAAATAAATATCGCGTTAAACATTTATTAAGTGTTAATTAAAGTGTAATTTAATTGTTATTATTATATAATGTAATTTTATCAAAATAATAATAATTGGAGGTCATGTTTATTATAAAGTTATCAGAAAAATAATGGATAATAGCTCATTGAATAAATAATGTCATATTAAAAACATAACAACATTATTATAATTATTGTTACATTTTTAAACATTTAGGGGTCAAGATTTAAGTGATATCTTATTTTAACCGACTTCTGTAAGAAAAGGAGGTTATCAATTCGATTGTATTTAAAAAAAATCTTTAAATTAAGAGTAAAGAGAAATGTCAGTCACGTCAGTATTACACAAAAATATATATTTCCAGTTTAATATTTTTCTCTCACTCATAAGAAGACAGGAAAACTAAATTTGAATCATCATCGCCAAATATGCATCACAAAGCAATAAACATTCAAACTCCTACAATGGATTTGGAGAAAACGAAGAATTAACGGTGAATTATTTTTTTTTTCAAATAATATACGTCTTACGTCATTCCCTTGTCAAGACGAGTGAGTCACTGACGGTTCTTCACCGTTCTCATTACTTTTAATAATATAATTGTTGTGTCTGTCGATTGCTTTATTGCAATTAAATGTCTACAGACATAAACATTGATAAAATAAGTCGTATTATATAGAAGCATTAGAGGCCAGTCCTAGTCACTGGTTGTGGGTTCCATTCCCACTCAACGTAATACGTCCAGAATTCACCGGAAATGGCGAACGGGAGTCTTTTAATGGGGACGGAGTCTCTTAACATTAGGTTCCTAGGTTCCATCTGCCTACTCTACTTTTGCTAAACAGAACTCGTTTTTAGCACTAAAAATATTTTTAACTATTAAATATTTACTCTTTCTTTTTGTAATTAACCATCAAGAGGCTGAAATTAAAATGATTTACAAAATAATAGAATACAGAAGTCACGTTCCAAATCAGGGTGAAACAGTCGACACACTTTAGATAACGGTAAATAGATAAGAAGATTTGCGTGCGCGCGACAAATGTCATCTTATTGGTTGATACGCTTGCTTCTGTTCTATCAAAGATAAAGGAGGAGCAACAGTTGTATACGTATAGGTTATTGCATTCATATACTTATTGAATAATTTGAATAAAATTATAATGCATATTTGTACACTGGGTGTGAAATATATATTACTCATTAGTTCAGTCAAATCTAACTTGTCTAGTTCAAATATGGGGAGCCGCTGCTAAAACTAACTTAAATTCTTTGCAAATTATTAAAAATAAAATAATAAAACTGCTTTTTCATTTTAAGCCATTAACATCTACAAATAAGATATATAATGAAACTAAATTTTTAAATATTCGTCAACTATTCAATATAACTCATGTATTCTTATTTGTAAAATTTTACAAAACAATTTATAATCGGAGCTATCTTTTCTGACAAATGAACAAAGAGGAAATAGACCACTTAGAATATACTTACCAAATTTATACTTACCAAAAACAAGAACCAATTATGGCAAAAAATCTATTATTTATGAAGGAGCACAAATTTACAACAAATTACCTCAAGATATAAAAATATCAAAAAAAAAATATAATTTTAAAACTAAATTAAAGGAACATCTTATAAAAAATAAAATAGAATCCGACCCTGTATTATGACTTCTTCAAATGTGGGTAAACCTAACTTCATTGTAAACGGTCATGGTCAAATATGTTTAAATTATCTCAATATACCCTCTTTCACTTACATCTGTTAATTGAGTATTTGATATTGTTTTCTTTTTGTTATTTACCATGTTTTGCTGATTCCAACGCTCACTTTGATTAATATGTATTTATTTAAGATAACTCTGTATTTTTCTTTAAGTGAATCATCTTTCTTTTGAGAAATAAATAAACTCTTTAACCACAAATATATCTTTGTGGAATATATCTTTAACTAAATAACGACATGAATATGAGAATATTACACCTTCGTTCAAGCACAGACCTTCCAACTCCTCGGGGTATTCCCAAATCAAAATCATCAGCAACTTCAACTCTAACCGAGATGTAGCGAATAAGATAATAGTTTAAGCTGTGCTCGCATGACTGCTCAACCCTAACAAACGCACACATTAAGTAAGACCATTGTCCTGTAGACAATTCTGTTTAAGTTACCAAATTACTCTACGATGTCTTAACTTAACCATATTGTTAAAGTCCTTTACAATAATGAAATATTCGTGTACCTAGTTTTTGTAAGCGTCACGCTGTATCTTGCACGCAGAGAGGACCTAGTGTTAAGACACTCCGTTCACTATCCGTCGTTCGTTCATTATCCGTCGAATTCTGGAAGCATTGCGTTTTGAATAGCGGTACTCAACGCCGCGCTCGAGTGAGAATCGAACCCACAACCTGTCGCGTTTATAGTCACACTTTATGTACGTAATCTATACCTAGTAAATTTGAACAACCCACTCTTTACCTTTTTCTCGGAGAGCCGGAGCCATAGCCTGAACTTAATTTTTCTCATCAAACAAATCCCCTTTTTCTACATTTATTATTAAAATTTCAATTATAAATCTTTCCATAAATGTCAACGTTAAAAACTCACGTTCATAATCTTATAAAAATCCAATTAATAATTTAGTTCTGAACTACCTACAATATTTCCATTCCAAAAAAACTGAACGTCGAGTTGCGTCATGTGCTATTTCCTATCAAAAACGTGTCGATGGCGAAATGACAGCATCCTTTTGTGTGAGGCAGCATCAAAGCATCTGTTCTCTCTATCATGCGACGGCTTTCAGACTAAATGGTGCTGATAGCTGCATGCTCTTAAAATATTGTATAGGTATTTATGGGATATCTTATTACTTATTTGTCCATTGTGGCACAGTTTTGGAGTGTGCACTTGTGCACGTGGCTGCGAGTTCGAATTCCGGTCAGCAGAATGTTTGAAAAAGGTTTTTCGATTAGTCTGTTCTGGTAATGGCTAATAAAGTATCAGGAGATGAAGAACGGACCATCTCAACACCAAATATAATCTGCACCAAAATACACGAAAATAAAAAAAAAATCTAAAAATACTGTCTAAAAAACCAGTAAAAAACCAAACAACACTGTTTTAATAATAACAATGAATCTCGCGCTACCGTGAAAAAAAAAACCATTGATGCGTTTGTTATGTAACCCAATAAATAGTCGTAAAATTTTTATGGGTTCCTTTGAATCCGTTGAATTACAATAAAATGGAAGAATTAGTATAGTGTGATATATTATGTTTGGATCACAACATATTTCTTCAACCGGATCTATTTTAATTTCTTTAGTTTTTTTGGTAAAGTCCGATTTTTTACTAAAATATTATAGAATAATTTGAAACAAAGCTTCACGCTGTATCCCGCAAACAGCAGGGTAGGCAGAGGGAACCTCTTTCCGTTCCCCATGTAATATTATAGTATATCTAGCATTTAATACTAATACTCGACGGCGACCGCTAGCAATAGCCATCTACGGATTGTCTTCGTTTCAGACCTACAATTTTTTTTCTTATTTTTTTCAGCTTCACACTATACCCTGATCCAGAACCTAATATTAAGACATTCCTCTCCCTATTTTGGCCGAATTCTGACATAGCCATTGCGTGTAGAGTTGCGGAACTCAACGCCGCGCTATACTTTCAACAGTAGAGCGAAGAAAAAATGAATAAAGCCACAATCATAACCTTTAGTGGTTCCCAACACCTAAAATCAAAGATCTGTCGTCCATCGAAACTAAAATAGTACGTTATAAACAGACGAATTCACGTTGTCACATTAAATAAATAAGTCCTCCCACTTAAATTTCCTCCGTTTATTTCTGTCTCCCTGCCTCTTGTGGCGAATGCTTTCTTTAAATGGAAGTAGAATTAGTTTAAGAGATTTAAGCGTTAAAACATCTACTGCTTCACCAACATTTCCTTTTGGGATAACATTTTAATACTATTAGTTGTATAAACAGAACTGCACTGGTATTTCTATTCACTTAAAATATTTTCTCTTAGCTTCACGCTGAATAATGCATGTGGTAGGGCTAAGGGAGTTAGTGTTAAGACACTCCGATCCCCACTTTCCGCCTAAATATGAAGGAATCGAACCCATACCCACAGGCTTGGCATGACTGGCCTCGACTCCGATTTAATATATTTAATAGCAATTAATAATATTTTTAATAGTATTATTACAATACTGGCATTTTAAACTATCGTTTCTATACATTTAAATTGTAGTTTACAAATCTTATTATAAGATCGTACAACGCGAACAAACATACAAAATTGGATGTTTCCCTTAATTTAGTTTTACATAGGTTTGCAGCATATGCGGTCGACTAGAAATAACTCACTAATTTTATCACTGCAGCAGTCTTGACGACGCGGCCATTTGATACAGTCGGTCGCTTTAATAAATGAATAAGTTTAGCTTGCTTTTAGAATTTCATATTTATACATTAACTAGTGGACTTGGGCGGCTTCGCCCGCTTGAACTATACGAACATTTATTAAATATATACATGAAAATATTGTCAGTTTAAAGGGTGAATTCTAATAAACCATGAAACACGTGTTCGATGAAATATTGTTAAGAGTCTAAATTTCAGGTCTTATAAAAATCGGTAACGATTTAATTTTTTTCCCATACAATCTTTCAACCCCTTATTTTATCCCCTCAGGAGTCCAATATTGCAAATTCTCGTCTTAGCGAGCACCGTCCTATAAATAAATCCTATGCAAAATTTCAGATTTCTAGCACATGTAGTTTCTGAGATTTCATGATGAGTGAGTGACCTATCGATTTTATAGATGTTTTAATTGAACCCATAACCTCGTGTTTACAGTCACACGCTTGTGACTGGTTGTGGTTCGATTTCCACTTGGGGAAATTAAATATTTATTATTTTCATTTGTTCACTTTGGTGTGGAAGTTGGTTATTTAAATGTAGACTAGGTACTTTTGACATTGCCTTATATCTACTTTATAATTTAGAAAAATAAATTAATTTTTAACAAAAAGAAAAACCGACTTCTAACAACGAACTATAAAGTGAAAAATAATTTTACAAAGAATATATAATTTTGAAGTGAAAAAAAAATACAGTCGAATTGTCCTTTTCTTACAGAAGTCGGTTAATAAAATGAAGTTAATACCAGTGTTTATATACGTTCTATTGGTTACGTAACCTCACAACGAAAAAAATATAGTATAAGATCGCTTCAAATTCTAGCAACTGTATTTTTAAGGTAGATCTAGATATCCTAGCAGATATTTCAATCTACCCTCGTGTTCTATTCAGTGTTGACGTTTTTCCAGCTATTTAAAATATCTATTGTAGTTTGTATTTTCTCTTTCGTGTGTTCTCCATACAACGTGACATTGGCGTAGATTTTGTGCTTAATTGGCACGCCCGGCACGTCGTAATAAAAGAACTCAACTGACTATTGTAGCACATTTCATATGTGACTGGTAGTATAGGGTTTATAATAGGTTCGAATCCCACTTATTATATTATATCTATATATAAAATCGAAAGGTCACTCACTCATCACGAAATCTCAGAAACTATATGTCCTAGGAATCTGAAATTTTGCATAGGAGTCATTTATAGGACGTAGGTGCTCGCTCGCTAAGACGGGAATTTCTAATATTCGACTTCTAAGGGGTTGTTTTTGGGGTTGAAAGTTTGTATGAAACTTCGTTACTACAAATGCTAGGAGGCTCAAATTTTGCGTGGACGTCACTTATAGGACGTAGGTACTCATGGAGACAGAAATTAATAATAACGTAGTTCACGCAAGCGAAACCGCGGGCGGGCCGCTAGTATTATTATATATTTTTAATACTATTTATATAATAAGATTTCTGTAGACCTAGATTGAGGTAACATTCTAACAAGCTGGCCTTGTATCATTCCACGTGCGTAAGGTGCGAAATTAACGCGGAAACCGCAATCGGTCAATGTCGAATAATTGTTTGAATACTCAATTCAATATCAGTTTTGGCACAATATGAGTAGCTTTTGCATTGTTCTTAAAACAATTAGAAATATCAAATGATAAGACACTCTTATCAGCATTTAATACTGTTCTTAGGTAGTTTAATCTGGCTTACCTCTCCAAGGTTGATGAAGCCGTGCTCCAAGGCGACGGCATCCGCAGCCTGGTCTCCAGCTGGTATGTGGACAGCCCATGTCGGCGTGTAATGGGCAAGCGCAACTCTTATCATCGACATCAAAGGCACCAAGATGGCAAAGGATAGTATTACTACCCGCGCCATCGCACACACACTCACGAGCTAGTACTTGTCAGCATGGCACACACACACACCTAGGTGTTTTTTTTTTTTGGTAGCTTTTTTTATCTTAAACTGAAATATAGAGGGCGTTGCCTTAGTTAACGTTTTAATATTGCGAATTTAATGTTATCGTAAAATTAACGGGTTTATATCCAGCGTGGGTTGTGTATTTCTATCGTACAGTACTTGTTTTAGATTGATTGTTTGTGTATACTTTAGTTAGTTATTAAATAACTATTGGTCGAATATTTTAATCATTGTTTTTTTTTTTCAGCCTACGTCTTAGTCCTTCCCAGAAAATTTTGTTGTGATACAAAATCAAAGATAGATTTATTTATCTTCGAAATAAAATATTATATAGTAACCTAAATCGAAAATAAAAAAATAAATCTCCATACGGTTGCCATAAAAACTGGGTCAAACATTAAAAGGACACAATGAGGAGTTTAGCTTTCTAGTGTACTTCTTTATGCATATATGATGCAGCTTACCGTCGTTTGTATAATGTAAGAGAATTTAATATTCAACAATATTTTATTGAATATCAAACCTACCTATAGTTGCCTTTTTGACAAAAACGTTAAAAATATTAAGTTAAGTACAATGACAGGCTGTGGGTTCGATCTCACTCGAGGAAATAAAATATTTACTATTTTCATTTAGTCATAGAAATCCGCCACTGAACACGCAATGAATCCAGAATTCAGAGAAAAGTGTTTAACAGAGTGTCTTAACAATAGGGTATCGCTGCTTTCCCTGCTACAAGCGGGCAACAGCGTGAAAATGAAAAAAAAAACCTCTAGTGTTCAGCTGAATTAAGTTCATTGCACTCTAACATACACTCAATTGTTTAATTTTGAACATCTAATTACTAATAATAAACGTTATGATAAAACTGATATGATAAAAATATATTGTTATCAGTACGGAGCTATTGATAGTAGCGTTTAAATGGCTGTCTTACTTTATTATATCAATAATTTACTACAAGATTCTTGGTAATATTATGAAATTGTTTCTATTTTAATATATAGACTTGGAATATATTATTATCAGCTTCCCGCTGCATCCCGCACACAGCGGGGTAGGCAGAAGGAACCTAGTGTTCGTTCGTGCGTTGCCTCGAGTGGGAACCGAACCCACAAACTGTGGCCTCGCAAATTATAAGTTTATAAGTTAATTAATATTATACTGTCAGGATACTTTATGATGATATTAAATCATATAAGATACCTATTTCCGTTTTAGTATCAATTAAATATGCTATTGTTTATTTGAAATAGTTGCGCAGTTGGCCGTGCACACTGATTTAAACGTGCTCACTTGTTAGTGAGCCTGCAAGGGTAGCGTATTCAAATCCCTCTAGGGTTTACGTTAAAAAAAATATATATATTTCTAGTTTGATTATATAAATCACTTAAGTAATATATAGAATTTGACTACTTATTTTTTAAATATAGACAGAAAAAACTATAAAATTTCTCAAATTTTCGTATATTTTAGACTATGTTGCATTTGAAATGGTATTTCACCTTATTATCGCTTATTCAGTCCGTATATTTGTATTTGTCGGGTAGATATTGAATATTCAACTGTTACTCGATGAATGAACATATTTGTTTTAGAGTAATTTGATTTTGGCTCTAATAATGGAAGAATTGATTATTTAAATATAAATATTCGATAAATCCCTTTTACTTAATTAAAATATAATATAAATTGCCTATAAAAATATGAACAACATTCCTTTAAAGTAAATAACGATTTCCTTGTATATGCAAAAAACGTAGATTTATGTTTTAATATATTACCTTACTTTTAATAGTTTTTTAAGTAGGTAGTTTTTATAATACCAAAAACATTTAAAATTTACGACGTAAAGTTTTTGCGACCAGTGTCTTGTTTACTGTACCTAATTGTGTTCATTTTAAATATATGTATATAGAAGATATAACTGTGCTATAGACACACAGATACATCAATTAGCATTAAACTAACATTAAGTGATACAAGTAGGAACGTACCGACATTTTTTTTCTACATATACCTACATAGATTAATAATGTAAAAACCACATTGTTTTTTAAGAACAGAAATTAATACAGATAATTAATATAAATATTATTATTGACGAAAAAATAATTAAGCCGTGTATATAAAGCGGTAAAGAAAACAAAACATTGCATATTTATAATTAAAACAATCAAAACGTTGTTTGTTTAGCTTCGTCCAATGAATATTTTACAATCTACCTACAGGTTACTTTTATATCTCGCAATACAGTTAGTTTATAGTCAATGACTAATGTATTATAAACATTTGCATGGTTGACATCTTTGTTTTGAAATATTGCAATAAATAATGAACAAATACATTATAGCTTATCTGTATTCCAATTTCGTGAATTCTTGAGCGAATGAGCAATGGATATATTGCGATTTATAATCATCGAAAGGCGGATGTTTAATGGAATCCGATGGGAAGGACCAAGAATCCGTGGCACTTAGACAATACTAGCCGGTGAGAGTCGGCGACGCTGTGACGAGCGTTCACCTCTCATCCCATAGCGAAAAACATTAAATTAGTTTTAAATTTAAATATAAAACACGTACAAACTTAAAGCAGCGTCCACTATATTTCACAGAACACAATAATCATTATATAGCACAGCACGAGAGTCGATACGCGTGTTGATTACGTGGAGAATACCAACGACACGACTAGCACGTTCGCGCACGTGATGCAGACTGGCGGTGGCCGTCGTTTCGCTTGCTCTCGCTGAACAGGCTTGCCAGCCTCTAGAAAGTTTGCCCGTGTTTAGGGATTTTTGTTTTTTTTTTTATTTATTTATGGTTGTAGTGTTTTATTGTGATGGTATTATTGATATTTTTTTTTTATGTGTAAATGTGGGTTGTGATTCGTGTTTGCTATGTTGTTATATTTGTATTTGTTTTATTGTATTTATTTTTATTTTATAAATGAAGGTTACGTAAAATAACGTAAATCTCCCATAAAAATATACGTCGTATAGAAATATATTTTTTAGTTCATTATATCAAATACAAATGGCGTACGTTTAAAAAAAATAAATAAATATTTTAACATAATATGAATTAAGATTTCATGTAATTTATGCAATATAACACTGTACACACAGTATACTAAAATAATTTAAATAAATAATTGTGGGTAGAGGAAAGATAAATCATAGTTTTTATCGTATCTGCTAGATTGCAATGCATTCCTTAATTAAATATTTTATTAATAGTCACAATGTCTATCGATTTCTTAAGTGTATTAAATATTTTAATTCGTATTTACAGGTATTTACAAATACAACAAACCTTTAAAAAATATATGTATTAGTAAAATGTTGCTATAGCAGAAATACGATTATCTTTCTTTTAATATGGCTTCACGTTGTGATAGCATTTTCGAGACATTGCGGGTTTAGTGGCGGAACTCAGCGCCGCCCTTTGTCTCGTTAATAGGCGATGAAATAATTTATTCTTCCGACAGCCTTAGTCTCCATATTATCTGACTTGCAGTGCAGTATACGTTAGAGATAAAAAATAACATCATACTAATGAGACTCTCCATTCAGCCAAAGTTTATATTCATATTTCTTTTACTATAATAAATAGGAGAAATAAATAAAAAATAAAGATAATTAATACATAAGATAGATCAAATTTTTAATTATCCAACAATTTGTTAGCCGCATAAAATAGATATCTCATTGAATTGAATACTATTTTTTAGTTAAAAAAAAATCAGCTGCACGCTGTATCCCGCACACAGCACGGTAGGCGGAGGGAACCCAGTGTTAAGACACTCCGTTCCCCACTTTCTGCCGAATTCTGGAAACGTCGCGTGTTGAGGGGCAGAACTCAACGCCGCGCTTGGCCTCGATACCAGAGCGAAGATATGGAAATATAAACGTAGATACATATTTCACTTCCTCGAGTGGGGATCGAACCCACAACCGTCGCGTTACAGTCACACCCTTGTGCCGCTGCGCCACGACGCACTATGGGAAATCGAGGTCTGTATCAGATCAAAAATCGATAACTTTTTTATTTGTTAAGATAAACAATTGAATTTTTGCACAAGCATAAAGTATGAAATAGTGCGTTAGGTGACGTTCAGATATTATACTTTTGTTGGAGAATATATATATAAAAAAATAATGAAAAGAAAAGTTTTCAGTAAATAATAGTAAAAATTAAAGGAATAATAGTAAAAATGTATTATTAAATTAGTTTATTATTATTCCCGACTGCTAAAGAAGAGTTATGTTTTTCGCGCGTATTTTGTATGTATGTATGTACGTATGTATGTATGCAATATTCTTTATTACCTTGTATCTCCAGAACCGCTGAACGGATTTACATAATTGAGGTATCGTTATATTTGCTTTAGCAGCCCAAGTGTTCTTAGATAGGTGACGTTAAAAAATAATAATCATGGCG